>PKMM01033437.1:1478296-1605630 GCA_002933915.1 Eutrema heterophyllum
TTATTATTATTTTGTTACGAAAATAATATTAGTTATTTTGAATTTTTGAATTTAGATTATGCCAAATATTTTAATAATCAATGTACTATTTGACCCGAATAAAGAAAAAGAAAATTTAAAATAATATATTCATTTTAATCGGATACTGTCTTAAAAAAAAATCATTTTTTGATAATCATTTATTTAGTCCCGTAATTTTAGCGACTTACGCATTAAAAAAAAATCAATAATCATGAATACAAAAGATCACAATATACTCTGATTATGGAAACTACCCACTATAAGAAAAAACAGTTTTAGCAACAATTTTTTGCGACGATTTATTTTCGTCGCAAATCAACATCGTCTTTACGACGATTTTGCGACGATTTTTAGAATCGTCGCAAAATCGTTGTAACATTGAGACGAAATATTTTGTCGTAAACTCGCTGTTAAATTCGGTCCGATTACCGACGATTTTACGACGATATTAAACATCGTCGTAAACTAGCGACGATTTACCAAGGTTTTTCTAAAACGTTGTAACATCATCGGTAATTACCGACGAATTGCCAAGGATTTATATTCGTTGAACTTTACAACGATTTCCTGACGATATATGAGTTCAGTGAACACGTTTAAATTCACGGGTGTACGGTTAGGTAAACATGTTGTAGAATCGTTGTAAAATCGATGCCAAATTCGTTGCTAATTCGATGGTAACGAAAATAAAAATCTATATATAGTGGCCAACCTCATAATAAAAATTTCATATTCAGAAACATTTACTTCTCTCTGACCAACAAAAAATGTCAATATACGAAATTAGAAGATGGATGTATAATCGTTTTGATTCGGAGGGATCGGTAACAAAGGAGTTCAGTGATGGGGTGGAGAGATTCATGCATCAGGCGGGAACTATACAAAATACAATAACCAGTGGTAAGATGTACTGTCCTTGTCCAAAATGGAAGAATATGAAATTTATCATTACCTCGAAGGTGTGGTCGCATATATTAAATAGAGTTTTTATGCCGCATTACTATATCTAGTATTATCATGGAGAGGGTCATTGGGGAAATGCAGCTAGTAGTAGTAGCAATTATCAAACATCGAATTTTGTGAGTCAAATAATTTCAATCAATTTGATTATCATGCTGAGCAGCATGGTCAATATCATGATAGAATTTATGACATGGTTACAGATGCATTTTATGAAACCGTAAGTACATTTGCACGTGATCATCATGATGAGGAACCCAATCTAGATGCAAAAAGATTTTATGATATGCTAGATGCTGCAAATCAGCCACTCTACGATGGATGTAGAGAATGACACTCTAAATTGTCGTTGGCGGCTAGGATGATGACTATTAAAACTAATCATAGCTTAGTTGAGGTTTGCATGGATGATTGGACTGATTTGATTAAAGAGTATTTGCCAGAGGAGAATTTAGCTGCTGAAACTTACTATGAGATACATAAGTTGCTTTATAGTCTTAGGTTGCCTTATGAGATGATATATGTCTGTGTTGACAATTTCATGCTTTTTTGGAAAGATGATGATAAGTTGCTGGAATGTTGATTTTGCCATAAGCCAAGATATAAGCCGCAAGGTACTGGTCGGAGTAAGGCACCGTTCTAGCGGATGTGGTACCTTCCTATAACTGATAGGTTAAAAAGAATGTATCAGTCTGAGAGGACAGCTGCATCGATGAGATAGCATGCAAATCATTTGCTGACAGATGGGGGCGGTTACTCATCCTTCAGATGCAAAAGCGTGGAAACACTTTAAGACGGTACACCCATAATTTGCTAGAGAGAAACAAAATGTGTATCTTGGTCTTTGCACAGATGGACTTAGTCCATTTGGTATATCTGGTAGGCAATATTCTTTATGGCCAGTAATCCTAACGCCTTACAACTTTCCTCCAGATATGTGCATGCAAATGGAATTTTTATTCTTGAGTATTTTAGTACTTGGTCCGAAGCATCCGAAGCGTTCCCTTGATGTGTTTTTGCAGCTTCTGATAGAGGAATTGGAGCAGTTGTGGTATATCGGGGTTCAGACATATGATTTTGCAAGGAAAAAAAAATTTACAATGCGTGCGGTCCTTATGTGGACAATAAGCGACTTCCCTGCTTACAGGATGTTATCAGGTTGGATTACGCATGAGCGATTGTCTTGTCCATATTGTCTCAATCGGACATATGCGTTTCAATTGAAACATGGTCGGAAAACAAGTTGGTTTGATTGTCACCGCCGATTTCTACTGATTCACCATCCATACCGGATAAACAAGCGGTTGTTCAGAAAGAACAAAGTTGTTCGTGTTCCTCCTCCTGTTTATCTTTATGAGGAAGATCTAGAATCAGAAATTGATCATTATGGTGCACTGGAAACAATCAATCGTGGTGGAAATTAGCACACTCCAACTAATATGGCGGATGGATATGGGGAGCATCACAATTGGCATAAGAAAAGCATATTCTGGAAGCTTCCGTATTGGAAGAATCATTTGCTTAGACACAATATGGATGTCATGCACATTGAGAAAAACTTTTTTGATAACATCATGCATACAGTGTTGAACGTGCGTGGAAAGACTAAAGACAACGGTAAGTCAAGACTAGACTTGCCTGGTCTTTGTTGTCGGAATGAGTTACATATTACAAGCAATGGGAAAGCACATGTTCTCATATTTTGATTGGGTGCGGAAGAAAAGTCAGCCTTGTTCAAATGGGCGACATCTGATGTGAAGTTCTCGGATGGGTACGTATCTAATCTAGCTAAATGTGTTGAGAAAGGGCAAAAGTTTTCTGGGATGAAGAGTCATGACTGTCACGTCTTTATGCAACGACTACTTCCTTTCGCATTTGCTGAACTTCTACCAGGAAATGTCCACGAAGAATTGTATGTAACTTTAAATTAATCACATATGTAAACATTGATATAATATAGATGAAATGGAAAATTAACAAGTCTACCTTATATGTGGTTGTCATTGTAGGCATTGGAGCGTTTTTTCGGGATATTTGTACCCGCACTTTGTCAGAAGATGTTATTGCACAACTTGATGCTACTATTCCTATTTTGTTGTGCAACTTGGAGAAAATATTTCCCCCAGTCTTCTTTGATGTTATGGAACATCTACCTATCCATCTCCCTCACGATGCAGAACTTGGGGGACCTGTGCAGTATCGGTGGATGTACCCATTCGAGCGATTCATGGGACATTTGAAGCGGAAGGCTAAAAATCTAGCCAAAGTTGAAGGCTCAATAGTATCAGGAAGTTTAACAGAAGAAACATCTCACTTCACGGGATACTATTTCGGCTCGAAGGTCCGCACACGGAAAAGGGCAGCACGGCAATATGATGATGGAGGTGTAGGACGAACATATGCTAATGAAGGTGTCCTAGACATCTTTTCTTCAATCGGTCGATTATGTGGAAGCGTGAAGTCAGTTTGGTTTGCCAATGAAAAAGACCATCATAGTGCCCAAACGTATATCCTCTTAAATTGCGAAGAAGTTAGTCAATTTGAGACGTAAGTGTATAAACATACATATATATTGTTAAATTATATATCAATTTATGTTTTATAACAATTACGATGCATGTATCTTACTTGTATATACTTTTGTATGCAGTGAATTTGTTAGAAAGGTACGAGAAGTCATTGAAGGAATCTCAGACGGCGAAATCAACAAGCGTAAAGATCAACACTTTGTCCCGTGGTTGAAGACACAAGTACGTAGAAATTAATTAGTTGGACAATCTAATACATATATTATATTAATTTTGTTAATTAACGATTTAGGTCGAGCATGGGGATACCGCATATCCACTCTGGTTCCATGAGTTAATCAAATGCCCCATATCAAAGATAACGACTGCACACATGTATTGCACACGCGGATATATATATTTCATACATTCAAATACGGCAATCAAAGAGCTACTGCCAACTACGGGGTATGTGTGCGTGGCGAAATAGATTTTTATGGAGTGTTGCAAGACATCATTGAAGTTGAGTACCCCGACTGCTTAGGTTTGAAATATATTCTCTTCAAATGCGACTGGTTCGATCCAACAGTTGATCGAGGGGTCCGTAAAAACAAATTTGGGGCAATAGACGTTAACCAATCGCGACGTTACAATAAGTATGAGCCATTTATCCTAACATCACAAGCACAACAAGTCAGTTATGTTCCATATCCGTGAGTTTGCACCACGCGTATCTTATGATTATTAGTTATAAAAGTTTCTCCGAGGGGTCGAATTTTGGGGGTTGAAGATCTCCCAATGCAAGCAAGATCATTGCTCTGATATGCCAAAACCAAGTGAGAGCATTGATGACATCCTTTTGATAGATCCTCAAAACAGGCAAGTTGAATATCTCCTAGACGATACAGAGGAAGAAGATGAGGAATATGAGTTTGAAGAAAGTGATGAACCAGATGATGAAGAAACGGATGCGTCTTCGTCCGGAAATGAATCCGAGTGAGTATATAATTATTGTGAATTTTAATGTAATATTATTATGAATGTAATGTATAATTAATAATGTGCTGCGATACCTTTGAAATGCCATAAACCCTAAGTCTCGATCCCATCTCCGATCATTTCCCGTCGAATGTGCGGTGATTAATAAATTACGAGACATAGACGAAATTAGGGTCAACAAAAGGTTTGATATGTCTCTAACCTTTTGTTGACTCTAATTTCGTCTCTGTGTCTTGTAATTTATTAATCACCGCACCTTCGGCGGGAAATCAGCGGAGATAATCAGAGAGGGGATCCGAACTTAAGGTTTAGGGCATTTCATTAGAATCATCGCAAAAACCGTTGCAAGTTTACGATGATTTAGCGACGATTTCTATGAAATCCATATAAACCCTAAACCCTATGCCCTAAGACCCTAAACCTTAACATCTTAACCCTAATGACAATAACGTCTATTGTATAGGGAAAAGGCAAAGATATACATGATATTTCATAGGAATCGTCGCAAAATCGTCATAAATTTGCGACGATTTTACGACGATTTCTAAATTTGCAACGATTTTACGACGATTTCTATGAAATCCATCTAAACCCTATGCCCTAAGACCCTAAACCTTAACATCTTAACCCTCATGACAATAATGTTTATTGTATATGGAATAGGGTAAAGGTATACATGAGATTTCATAGGAATCGTCGTAAATTTGCGACGATTTTACGACAATTTCTAAATTTGCGACGATTTTATGACGATTTCTATGAAATTCATCTAAACCCTAAACCCTATGCCCTAAGACCCTAAACCTTAACATCTTAACCCTCATGACAATAATGTTTACTGTATAGGGAATAAGGTAAAGGTATACATGAGATTTCATAGGAATCGTCGCAAAATCGTCGTAAATTTGCGACGATTTCTATGAAATCCATCTAAACCCTAAACCCTATGCCCTAAGACCCTAAACCTTAACATCTTAACATCTCATTGTATTTTGCAATGAGATGTCAAGACCCTAAATAGGTGATTTCATCGAAATCGTCGTAATTAGCAACAAATTTACAATGAAGCCTATAATCTCCTCGTAAAAACGTCGTAATTTACGACGATTTCGCGACAATTTTGATGAAATCCATCAAAACCCTAAACCATATGCCCTAAACCCTAAACCCTATCCATCACATTGTATTTTGCAACTCTCATTGAATTCCATATTTAGTTTATTAAATTAATTAGAAATAGAAACTCGATCAATCATTGTTCTCTCCGCAAACTCATTGTCTTACTTCATCTTAGCTAAGCTACCAAGAACGTTTACTATATGTTTTAGTCTTTCTTCAATCTCAATGAACATATAGATGATTTGAAGATTTAGGATTTACGGTAAACATTTAGATGGATTTAGATATGTTGCAATCGATGTAACAATCGCCGTACCTATGCCTTATACCCTAAACCGTATTTTTACAAAATTTTGTCTCTAAATCGTCGTAAAATCGTTGCAAACTATAAATTTAATTAACCGCGGGTCGGAAAATGAAAACGTTTGACTGTTCCCGCGGGTGAGAAAACAAAAAAAATTAAATTTTACTTTGCGACGATGACAAATTCTATATAAGCACACGCTCAGATTTTGTTTCTTCATTCTTCAAATCTCAATCTCTCTCTTTCCTCTCTCCTCTCTCGCAAATATCTTGCAAAAAAAGGTAACAATTTAAATTATTTATTTTAATTTGTATTTAATTTAGGTTAGTATAGATATATAAGAATGGAATAAAATAGGTGGATAAAAACGGAATCAAATTGATAGATAGGAACACAAGAAAAATAGAAAATAGGAGATTTCAAGTGATGATAGTAATTTTGATATGTGTTTGTATAGAGATAGTCATAGCCATAGGGTAGCGCACAGTCCGAGTCTTCTGAGGCTACGCAGACGGATTTTGTCCTGCTGACGCAAACACAGAGTGCTCCACCGCCGCTACCACCACCTCAGGTTCCGCAAACTGGAGGACGTGCGCCTGCCCCATATGCACATATGACGGTCCTAGATTTGCTTGCACAACCGGGCCGACATAGGATTAAGAGATTAGACCCGGACCATACCGACGGTGCAGAATGGTAATATTTTTTTTTTTGAATTACATGTTAATATTTAATTAATATTTTATATATTTTAATTATTAATTATTGTTTCAGGTTGTATTGAATGCAAAGTTGGACGCACCGTTTCTGACATCATCAAGGCGTACTTTTCCGAGCCTCATACCAATTGGAAACAGCTTCCGGCACACGTCAAAGATACATGGTTCAAGATGTTTCCGGTACGTGTAAACATAAATTTAGTTTTTTCATTATTTTTATTATATTTATATATATATTTAATTTTATTTTATAAAATATTTAATTATTTTTGTTTCTCATGCAGCAAAAATATCACTGGGATCTTGCGATTCATGGCGAGGTTGAAACATTATTCCTCGAGAGGGTGAAGTATCGCATCCAAGGGGTAGTTGGTGAATGGAAGAAGACATTGAAGAAGGATGGCAATGAAGCAAAGCCCCCTTCGATGGATAAAGCAGTATGGGACGGTTTGGTGCGGCATTGGCTGGATCCGAACTCGATCAGAACTGCGGAGAAGGGTTCGGCTTCCCGCAACACCGTTGGTCCGGACGGCAAACCCGTGGTTGTGCCTCATACAGCCGGCCAAACGCCTTTTGCGGGTGTTCGTCTAAATATGGTAATTAAATTTATTTAAATTATTTTGTTTATGTTATTTACTTGATCAATAACATTGTCTTTTTTTCTTATGCCGCCGAAAACGGAGGTGTACTCCCTCCGATGACGCATGTTTATGAGAAGACGCACCGGAAGAAGAATGGTGCCTTTGTTTTAGAGAAGGCCGAGCAGATCTTCAACTAGGTGACTTCCAAGGTCACCGAGCGAGAGACACAACAATCTCAGCAGCTATCTCCTGGTGGTTCGTCGGTCCAATCTAGACCCGATATTGACCGGATCTTCGAGGAGGTATATAGAATAATTTAGTATTTAAATATTTTTAATCCTTATTTTAAAAAAAAAATCTAATTAACTGTAATTTTAAATGTAGGTCGCCCCTAAGAAAAAGGGGAAGGTTGTCGGGATGGGATCTATTCGAGATGTCTCAGCCGCCTCGTCATTTGCTCCGCGACGACGATCGCCAGAAGATGATCCCGTCGTCTTACGTGCCACGATTACGGGTCTTCAGCAGAGGGTTGAGACCGAGTTTATGGTATATCAGGCGAAGATTTTGAGTCTTCAGCGGAGGTTTGATATGGAGGCGAAGGAGAATGACTTGCTCCACTTTAGAAAAGGTTTTTTGGTGTGGTAGAGAGACCAGCTCCACTTTAGAACACATGATCTTGATGACTAGGTTTTGTTCTCTTTTCTTTGGACATCAAACACATATTATCATATCTATCTAGATTTTCCTTGGATAAAAAAATATATATCTATACGACGATGAAATGAAATGATAATATATTAATTAGTTTTTTTCTTTCTTTTTCTTTTGCCACGAAGTTTCAGACTAAACCATAGTTTTTTTGGACCTAAAGAGAGCATCTATTATATAAAATTGAATCTCTTAACGTGAGCATGATATGTACGATAATTCTTACTCACAAGATCGTAATATGTGTCGTTGTTAATTAAAATCGCGACAAGTGTTAAAGTAACAATATAATTTTTCCTATTGTTAGTTATTTATTTTTTAAAAAGAAAAAATAACAAAAAAGGAAAAAAAATTGTGTTTTATATTATGGAAACTAATAACATTGAAAAAGTAAAGTAAGAGAAAAAATAAAAAGTGTTAAATATATATAAAAAAAGATTCATTATATATAAAATTAGAAGAAGAAAAATTTGTTATTGTATGTTTGGTAATTATGGAACCCTCTCATTCATTTAAATAGATTGTTTATATGATTTATGGGTAATATGAATCAATTTTGAATTTCTTAAATATGAATTACTAAATGTAATTCATAGATAACTAAACGGGATTTTAATTTAGAATCTAACTATACATGTCATAATTAAGCATATTATCAATTTTAGAATCTAAATATTTTATTTTTTATCCGTGTATCACACAGAACCTAATCTAGTTTAATATATATTTTTGGAAATACTCTTCCTCCTAAGTGGATTTAAACTAAGTATCCCCTCTCAAGAAACCACTAGACCAAAAAACACTTAATTATTAGTTATTCTTTTAATCTAACTATTTATATATATATATAAAATTTGAATTTTGGAAGCACTTGATTTAGCTGCAAAGAAATATAGCAGTGGAGAAAAAGCAGAGAAGAAAAGTCGTCGACTTCAAAGAAGAAGAAATTGATGGCATGAAAGTTAAAAAAAATATATATATATATATATTTAGCTACATGAATGGAATTGATCGTTAGATCATTGTAACTCATATATAAATTGATGAGAGAATAACACATTAATGTTTGTGAAGAATTATATATTGCTCTCATAAGAATAACGATTATGATACATACATATTTATAGTGGAGATCTTTCCTAAATTAATAATACAAATATGTAAATATTCTATTCTATATAATAAAAATACAATATTTATTAATAATATATAGCTCTTCTAGATCTTTATATATGTTTAACTAGTAGAGATGTATAACGAGTAGGGATGTATAATTGGTTAACTAGTACGGATGGAAAACTATCTGTTAGATCCAATTTTGATTCAGTATTCGATTTAATCCAAAACTACTGTATGATTTAAGTGCTTTAAATAGTGAACTTTTAAAATTTTAGCAAAACCAAAACATATTAAACACAAACTGGTTTTTCTTACATATAGAGGCTAACCAAACTGAAACATAATAAAAACACGAGTTAAGTACAATCATACCAAACCAAAAAGTAATAGATAAAAAATGTAGTGATATTAATGTACAATGATTGTTTTTCTTGAAATTGAACAGAATAAAAGACTACCAATTTATTGGTAGTTTAAAATTTAGTAACAATATTCCGAACCAAACCGCTCACTCATAATTTTAAAAATGTATGAACTATTTATGATAACTGATAAATAAGTAATCATATAAATGATGTCAAAAAAAAGATGTAATCATATATATATATCCAAAGCGAATTACTCGACAGAGTGCGATAGACATGTTTGGTTAAAATTGGGACCCTAAGGGACAGAACTAGAAAAAGTTAGGTAATAAGCAAAGAGTGTAGAGCAATTTAGAGTTGATGGTCAAAATTAGTAAAAGCATGGGCCAAGACATAAATGAAGAGATTGCACACATAAAATTTACATTTTGTAAATTATTATAATTGTGTACTCTATCTCAACCAATCTTTCTTTCTTTGGCTTTATGATAATATTTTTGTTTTCTGGGTCACCATGAAAATGTTTTATGTTTGGATTTGTGAAATCAATTATAATAAAATAAATACTATAGTTGATTTAATTTACATGTAAAATATGACTGGGATCAAAAATGTTTTGAGACAGTTAAAAATGTTTTGAGACACATTACACAGATAGAATGTTGTTGTTTTTTCAATCTTCATGTAAGTATTATTATAGTCTTCCTGTGAATTGATTGTCGTGGGTCATGTTCTGGACCGAGAACAAGTTAAGCCCAAATACGGATAAGTCAATAATCGAAGAAAGAAGTTTCAGGTTGGGCCACAATAGGCGAGGCTCAATTCGCCGTGGTTCAAAAGTTGAGCTGGTTTTAGTTGTTGCAACAGACGATAACAAAGTAACAGAAAACAAAGAGAGAGTGCAGAGAGAGAAGATCATCGCGACCTCATCTTCTTCACTTCTTCTTCTTCGTGATCGCTTTCTTCTTACCCTTGTACGGCTTACGGCTACTCATTTTTGAAGGATCGCCATCTCTTTGTCTTCTCAACGATCGGAGCCTTAGATCGTGATGAAGTTGGTTTGCATACCATTTGTAAAAGAGAAGAAGAGAGTAAAGCTTTGTATATTGATCTATTGCGAAATAGTGAAAACTTGAGGGTTTGGATCTCCCCATACGTACCGTAAGGGAACTGGGTGAACAAATCTGTGCGCAATTGTGTTCTTATATTTTCTAATTGAATCAACATAATCGGATCAAATCGGACTAACAAGAAACTTGGTTAAGTCATAAAGAGTTAATTGGTGAATCTAATTTCCTCACAAGTTGTATCAAAGCTTCAGGTTGAACAGAAGGTGGAGTACAGTCAAGTATCCGAGTTTGCAATTTTTAGGTTCTGGTTCAAGATTTGAGGTTAGTTGTTTCAGCTATTGGAAATAGAAAGAACTGTGGGTAAAAGGAGAGGTGTAAGATCTTGAGAAGGATTGGCAGTAGATCTAGTTATCGTGTTTGTCTTCAGGGAAAAGAAGACATGAATCCAATTCAAAAGTTTGAAATGAAAAAGTTTGACGGGAAATGAGATTTCGGCATGTGGAAATTCAAGATGTTGATGCAACTTGAGCTACATGGACTGGGAAAGGTCATCAAAGAAATCACCAGTGAAGCGTCAACAGTTAAAGGGAAGGAAGATCTACTTTTGATACAAAACCAGTAGCAGTATTAACTGAGGAAAAATTGAAAGAAAGAGACGTAAGGGCCAATAACTTGATATGTTAACTGCTGATGTTTGGAAAGCTGTGGAAGCTGACTATCAAACGAAGACTCTTCCAAACATGATCTACCTAAAGCAAAGGTTTGCCAGTTTCAAGATTGGAAAAGCACAAGAGTACTGAGGAGAATATGGATGTGTTTCTGAGGCTGGTTGATGACTTGGGAAGATTAAACATTGGGGTTTCACTGGAGTAAAAGTGTACGGTCAAAGGGAATCAAATGTTGAACCGTTAGTCAACCTCGACGAGACCAAAGACTCATTCAAACCGGTAAACTACAGCTCCTTAATATAACGACCGGATCTTCAGACTTAAAAACCATTCATGGCGAATCAGTCGGAGTAAACGGGGACGTTAACCACGATCTCGGAGTATAAAACAAGGACAAGAGCAAGGAGCAAAGAGACCAGAATCCAACTCTCTACACCACTCAACTTCATTTTAATTCTAGAACTCAAACACTTGTCTTTTCTTTGTCCTTGTTCTTGTAAATCGCTCTCGGGAATCACACTACTAATCCAGTTCACTCCGCAAAAACTCTGTCCAAATCACTTCTAAATTCTGTTTGATCTCGTCGAGCAACAAACTTTCAGTTTATTGCTCGATAATCATTCGGTTCTTCTATTCTTAAAGATAAGCCAAAGTCTTCCGTTTATTCCTATTTAAAAATTTTGACCGTTGTATTTTCAGCTCAATAATGATGTGATGAGTGTCGTCGAATCTAATTTTCCATAGATTATCTAACTCTAATGGGATTATTTGTTTATGGATTTTAATTGATTTAGAAATCCAAACAAACTTGTTATTGAATCATTGATTTTTTTTTATCAAACTCGTTCTATAATTTTAAATACCAGTTAGAATTAATTGTCATTCAATACTAAAATTTAATTAAAATTTTGATTTTGCAGTTTTAAAAAAAAAAAATCAAGTAAAGATATAATACTTAAATCCGAAGAAAAACCTATAAATTTATAAATAGTAATTGAAATCAACATGTTAAATTTTGAAATATTAAATTTTTAAAAAAAATTCTAAATCTTATATAGAATTTAAAATCAATTAAAATACACAAATAAATAACACCATTAATCATTTACGTAAAGATATGATTTTGCAATGAATAGTAATAGATTCAGGAGGATTTTCAAATTAAGAATATGAATGTTTAAATCTGAGAGAAAATCCATGGATTACAAATATTAATTGAAATTTATATGGCAAATTTGAAATCAATAATTTTTATAAAAGATTTTTATATCATGATTTTTAAATCATTTTTTAGTGGGAACCAATTTTTGACTCAAGCCCAGCTGTTCAATCGTATACGCCCAAAAGCCCAAAAGATGTTGATTATACCTTTTAGGTCTGGGCATTTTGGGAAGGGTAACCCGTCCCGTACCGTTCCCGTCCCAATTTTTCCGAATTTTTGGGGAAAGGGAAATTGTAATTTCCCGTTTGGATCCGAAAATAATACTCAAATGGGTAAGGGAAAGGGTAGGGAAGGGAGCGGGATTACCCGAACTTCCCATTGGGTAGTTACAAGAAGTGATATTTTAGGGGTTTTGGACTTTTGGTTATTGGTTAATGCAAAAACCATGTAATGATGTTCGTATGTAATGATGTTTTTTTTTGTTATATGGGAAATGGTGATTCTCAGTTTTTAATTAACTATAGAGATCTTGTTTTTAATATAATCTGTCAAAAGTATGAGTGGTTAACAAACAACAACTTTTAATAACCGAATTACACAAACCCTTACCCGTTCCTTTCCCGTCCCTTACCCGATTTAATTTCACTTAATTTGGGTATGTATTGGGTAGTATATTTTTTTCCCCGAATTTTCCGTTCCCGTCCCTTACCCGTAATTTCCTGTTCCGTTATTTTATGGGAATAGTTTGGATAGTATTTACAGATTCCCGAACTTCCCGTTCCCGTCCCTTACCCGTAATTTCCCGTCCCGATTCCCGAAATGCCCAAAGCTAAATTACCTTTGCCAATATAAAGCTGCATAACATCCGTAAAAGAAATTGTCTTTTTTGGTGTTGCTTTAACAGACACGCACAACAGACACAAAAACGACTCTAACTGCCTCTAATGCAAGTTGCTCTCTTATAAATGATTTTTAAGTTGAATTAAAATATCTTGACATTATAAGTGATTTTTTAAGTTAAATTTGTTGAAGTGTTTTTATGAATTTAGTGATTATGTCGTGTTTTTTTTTGTTGGTGTTCACAAGACAATAGACCAAATTTTCGATGGGATTTCCGACAGTTATCCAACAAATTGGTGACTATTGGATCAAATAAAGATTTGATTGCTTGAACACACACAGAACAACTCACATCGCTCACAAATTCGAATTTGAACTTAAAGAAAATAAATAACGCAAGAATAAGTAATTTTTTTAGGGGGGGGGAGGTGTGCAGTAGGCGGTATGTATATCTATACTATTAATTGGGAATCAATCAACGAAAATAACATTTTATTTTATAAATTTATTAAGAATAATTTAGAGTAAACATCTATTTTTAAAAAGGTGTAAAAACATACAACCAATCACCATATGACTATACACTAGACATTAAAAATTTAAAAGCATCAAATTGGATTTACTCAATTCTAATAACCATAAGTGAAAGTGTTTCATCCATAAATAACATCAAATACTTAATTCTAGTAACCGGTTAATGTCCAAAGAACCAAACTACTGTATATCATTTAAAATTGATAGATCTTGAAATTAAACTAACCCTTCTACTCAAAATCTTTAGCTATATCTCATGGACCTCAACATTAGAATTTCTCAAGCGTCATCAAACAACATAGTAATTACCCTGCACAATAGGAGAACATTTCAATTATATAATTAAACTATTGACATATCCTTGAGTATGATCATTTTTTTTTTTTTTTTTAACATGGGATAATCCCATGGAAGAGCCTAAACTAATCCCCATGGAAAGTGATACCGCCGAGTAGTCTACTCTCGGGTTTTTTTAATGGGTCTAGACATAACATCATTTCGGCTGACCAAATGGAATGATTTGATAATTCTGCGTTTGAGAAGAATCGATCCCTAACCTAGACCAACATGGCGACTTTTCCACCAAGTGGAAACCACTCCACCACCACCATTTGGATCCTTGAGTATGATCATACCAACAATATCTACGTTTACAATCGATAGAATATAATGATATTCACCAAAACAAAAAACCTTAGGCTGATGCTACGCACGTTAACCACCGAACCTGAATTTTTCATGATACAATGAATTTCTCTCTAGAGGAAGAAGAAGAAAGAAGAACGATTCATAAGCCTAAAACTAAGCCCATTGTTAAGATGAATCTATCTACTAAAACTTGATCCCACATTAACAAACCCAAATTCTAGAACTGAGCCCAAATTCTTTTACATTTTGTATTACAAATGTTTGTTGATGGACAGCTTCTTACAAATTTTGTTATGTATTTTGGATTCGTTAGAAACAATTTCTTAATCCTCTAAACAGATTATGAATTAAAAGGTGGTAAGCCCGAAAACTCGATTGAATATTTTGTGTTATTCTCTTAATCTCTATCAAATTCATAAATATCACATAAAATTGAAATGTTGTTGACTTTGTTCATTTTGCAAAAATGTATAGTGGCTTTTTTTATTTTGCAAATGCGAGAGCACTTTAATTACGAGATGCTTAGTTAATAATAATGGTAATTCATGCATGATATCATATGCTAAGAGCATTTCCAATGTATTTTGCCATTTTTATCTCCAAAATAGAGTAACTCCAAAATGGAGTAACTCCAAAATGGAGATGGATTTCCCTCCAATATATTTCTCAATTTTCTACTCCAACAATAATATTCTAAGTATATTCTTTTTATTTTATTTTATTGTTAATTGCTAATAATACACTTTATCTATAAAATTTACAAATTAACCCATTAATTTTTTTCTTTCAAAACTTGCATAAATTATGATATTATTTAAATTTAACCATTAGCATATAAATACAAATACATCAATTTTATTATATAGTTTACGAGTTTGGAGTCTTTGGAATTGGATCAATTTACGAGTTTACGAGTTACGATTTAATTAAATAAATACAAAAATATTTTCAATAATTTTTGAAGTTCAAATGTCCATGGTCGCCATTGAAGCGAAAAGAAGAGAGTTAAATTTATTGATTTTTGCATGGTCAAATGTGTTGGTTTTTGCATGGTCAAATTTGTTGGTTTTTGTATAGTCAAATTTGTATATCAACAAAACTGCCTTAATCTGATTCATTTGGACAATATTTTAATGATCTTGGTGGATCCGGAAGTGGTTTACCGGATTATTATTAGTCGTTGTTGCATTAAATTTATTTTATGTTAGTTTTAATTTCAGTATTTTTTATGTATTTTTAAATTTATTATCAGTTTATGCTATTATATTTTTTGTTTTAAATTTTTAAATTTACCTATCCTTTCTTTTAAATTAAATATATATAGTACATTAAATTTGTCAAAAGAAAAAGTAAGAATTTATAAAATGTAAAATTTTTAAGGATTGTTTTGTAAATAAAAAAATTCATCTCCATTTTGGAGTGGAAAATGGGGTTACTCCATATTTGAAGTAAAAAATGGCATTCCTCATTTTAAAATTGAAAATGGAATAGGGTTAGAAAGAAATTTACTCCAAAATAGCATTTGAAGTTAAAAACGAGATATAGTTAGAAATTCCCTAACATTAACAATAACGAAAACCTGGATATAGGAAAACAAAGCCAAACCAAGAGCGTATGGTTTATTGGTTTGCTGCATTGCATGTATGTTGATGGAATCTATTTACGAAAGTTGATGGAATCTATTTTTGACTGATATAGACATTTTAAGTGATAAAAATATGGGGAAATTGGAAAAAATGACAAAAAAATTCACCTATTGTCCCAATAAATTTTTTTTTCATTTTTGTCACTCTTTGACTAAACTATCCATAAATTAAATGTAATAAATTCTTTAATTTTTTTATTTAAAATCTTTAACATTTTTGAAAAATACATATAAATACAGATAATGAAAGAAATATATTTTGAAAAATCGTTTTTCGAAAGTTTAAAAAAATATTTTTATACTTGTTCTACGAAATCCATAATACGTATTCTAGATCTACGATTTTGGTAGATTATGTGTTCTGCTATTTAGTCTATAATCTACCAAACCTATAATATACATTCTACCATTTGCTCTATGTCTACCAAACCTAGAATATATATTTTACTATTTGCTCTATGTTCTACCAAACCTAAAATATATATTCTACCATTTGCTCTACGTTCTACCAAACCTAAAATATATATTTTACCATTTGCTCTATGTTCTACATAGTGTTAGAATACATATTCTAGCTCTTTCTCTATATTCTACATATCGTAGAATATAAATTCCACAGTTATTTTATTGCTCTACGGACGGTAGAATTTGTATTCTACCAAAGTAGTTAAGAATATCTGAAAAAATCTAGGAAAATCTAGTTGAATAATTTGTTTTTTTCACGTTTTTCACGTTTTTATCTGTAACCACGATATTCCTCTCTACTTCCACGGTTTCTCTCTGCTCTTCTTCTCTGTTTCTTCAAATTTTCATACTTTTATCAGTTTTTTCTCTTCTTCTTCTTCATTAATATGTTGCATATCTATGTAATATGTGGTGTATGGAGATCGGGTGCCAATAAGGAGTGGAGATTTATTGTTGATGAAGAAAAACGAGGTAGATTACTTACTTTGGAATCAAGTACTACTCTCGAGGAGTTAAATATGATGGTTTTAGAGGACTACGAAATCGATCAGAGCACTGTTCATGTTGAGTTCAGTTATTTACCTAGCGATTTGATCAACATCTTAGGATCTCCACCGGTTATGATCACGAATGATTGTCAAGTGAAAAATTTTGTTGGGTATGCAAGGAAGAATGGATCGATACGGTTGTCCATGACATTTACAGCTATATTTGACAATCAAAAGAGTGGAGTCAACATTGATTTGAATAAGGAGCCGTTTGAAGATGCAAAGTTGCCTGAAAAATGAGAAGAATTTGTGAATGTGGCTACGCGGAATGATGAATGTGAGGTTGAGGTTGATGTTGATGATTGTGATGATGGCGTAATTTCTGAAAAGAAAGAACACAGACACAAGAATGTTCGATTTTGGTTGGTGGATGCTGTAAAGAAGGATCAACATTTCAATAGCAAAAATGTTTTGAAGGCAACTCTGGAAATTTGTGCAATGAAGCATAACTTTGACTATAGGGTTATAAAATCTACCAAAAAATGGTGGTCAATACGCTGCAAAGATAACATATGCAATTGGAGTGTTCGTGCAGAGTCTTTAGAGGGGTCTACATATTTCGTAATCAACAAGTATGTGGCTGAACATACATTTGCTCATTCAAGGAAAAACAAATTCACTAGGGCAGCTTCAGCGAAAACAATCGGTACTCTAATTATGCATAAGTATAATGGTGCCAAGGAAGGGCCTACACCGAATGATATCAGACAGATTATGCGTATGGATTATGGATGTGAGATCTCTTATAACCAAGCATGGGAGTCTCGTGAGTATGCAGTCAACACTGTTAGAGGTATTCCAGAGAAAAAGTTATGGTAGGATTCCAAAATACCTGCACATGCTAAAAGAAGCTAATCGAGGTACGCATACTCATTACGAAACTGATTGCGATGGTAGATTCAGATATCTATTTATTTCTTTCGGTCAATTTGTAAGAGGGTTCCACAAAGCCATTCGGAGGGTCATTGTTGTTGATGGTACGTTTTTTAAGAGTAAATACAAAGGAGTTCTACTTGTTGCTACAGCGTTAGATGGTAACTCTAATTTGTATCCAATTGCATTTGGGGTTGTTGATTCAGAGGATGACCGGTCATGGGAGTGGTTTTTAATGCAACTAAAGGTTGTTATTGCGGACGACCAAGGTTTGGCGTTTGTGTCAGATAGAGATACAACAATTACTAAATCACTTGCTAAAGTGTACCCGCAATCTAGACATGGAATTTGCATCCACCATTTATTGAATAATGTGGTAACATATTTCAAGGCGAGGGGATTGGCTGACTTTGTTGAAAAGGCTTCAAAAGCATATAGGGTTGCCGATTTTGAGAGGAACTTCAACAGAATTTGCAGTATTAGTCCGCTTGTAGGAAAATATCTAGAGGACGATGATGTGACAAAATGGGCTCGTTGTCGATTTCCTGGATTCAGGTATGACATTAGGACTAATAATCCCGTTGAATCGATAAATTCTGCATTGCGATCTCCGAGAGAGTATCCAGTAATTCCTTTGTTGGACAGCATCAAAGAAATGTTAATGCGGTGGTTTTATGAGCGTAGAACATTAAGCTCAAAGCAGCAAGACCCTTTAACCATTGAGGTGGAGAAAAAGATTGATAGAAGGATTGAGAAGGGTAAAACATTTATTGTTTATCCGGTTAACCACAACAGATTTCTAGTGAAAGGCGACGAATTTGACTGCGTTGTTGATTTGGAGAGAAGAATGTGTTCATGTGGTAAGTATGACTTTCAACAAATTCCTTGCAGACACGCCATTAAAGCATCTTTTCTGTGGGCAAGGATCTACCCCCACTCACCGATGAAAGGTATACTACAGCTGCATGGAGAAGGCTTTATCAGGAAAGCATTAATCCAATAGCTGTTCCTGAAGACGCATGGTGTGTTCCACTAGATGTTGAACATGCCATAGTTCTACCACCTGAAACTCGAAGAGCAGCTGGTAGACGAAGAAAACGAAGACACGAAACAGTCGAAGACAAAATACGATCGTCACAAGGATCACAAGGGTGTAAAAAGCACAAGTGCAGTCGGTGTGGTATTGAAGGTCACAAGAGAGCGACATGTGATATAGCAATATATACATTTGTTCTCTTTGTTTTAATTTTGAATTTTTTTGCTTTTCTGGTTTTTTAAGGTTTAATTTACTAGACATTTATTCTCTTTGTTCCATCAACTATCCATCGTTTGTGTTTTGCTTCATGTCTCTCCTTCACTTGATCACAAAAATGTAAACTTCTCTTACTTTAGGTTGATGAAACCACTTGTTTTGTTTGGCTGCACTTGAAATTTCGTGGAAAAATGTAGCAACTTCATTCTCTGCCTCGTGATTTTGAAGAAACGATGGTGAAGCGAGAGAAAGTGCTATTTATTTTAGTTACAGATTACGAGAGTAGAGTGAGCCCAGATTTTGTACTTATTTCGGAGTTACAGTTTGCATCATGCCATTGATTTGTTGTGTCCTTACAGTTTGACGCCTTGATGAGCAATCAGTAGAGAATTGTTTATATGGGTTCATCGATAGAGAAATGATCGATCGTTATTGACTGGATTGTTCGATCGAATGATGGAACGATCGATCGAATGATGGAACGATCGATCAATTTTGCTTCTGCCAAAATGTCACTCCTTTCGTCTTCACTGGATCGATCGATCGAATGATGGAACGATCGATCGATTTTGTTTTTAAAGAAATTCTACATAACTGGGTTAAATAATATTACTATGCACCTAATATCGAATGAGGTGCTTAGCACCGCTGGTTACACACTCTTACTCTCTCCCGCATGTCCCGATTTCGAATCGTCTACGGGACCTTTTAATTTTTTTTTTTTTTTAATATTTTTTTTACAACAGTTCATTTGCACGATTCTAAAAAATGCAACACCTAATTAACTCTAATACCACAAGAACGCATCAATTCACAGAAAACACAATATTCTCGTTCTCTTATCTGCGAAACGGTGACCCCTAGATCACTCCCATTCTTCATAGCTTCTTCTCAAATACAAAGGTATGTTCGTGGGTTCGAAGATTATAGTGAGTGGGTTTAATCGATATTTGGGTTTCAATTTTGTTTGACCTCAAAGAATAAGGTGTGAGGATTTTAGTTTCTTTTGACCTCAAAGAATAATATGTACTCCATCGCGGTTGATTAATTACATGGTTTGCAGGAATCAAACTAAAGGCAATATATATGTATTGTTTATAAAGAGTATAACTCATACGGAAAGATTCCTCGTGGGGTCTGATATCTAATAAGGGAAGGGTCTTGGAAATGGTTAAAATGCTTACAATGTTTCACTTCTAAGATGTTGGATAATTACAAACTAAAAAAACCAGGATAATGAAAAATAAAAAAACGTGAAATACAAAATCAAATTGTGAAGCTAAATCAATGTCTACAACCTTGGAGTCACTCTTCGGACATACATACTTTGACATTCGTTCGATCAACACATGATCATTTGCCGCTAGCCATAAATCAGCTGCACCTTCTGCATATAGTAAAAATAAAGCTCATGTTGCCAAAGATCTGTCATGAAAGCAATTGTTAGTGTTCATGGCTTACAAAACAAAAACTTAACCATATCAAAGTATAAAAAACACAGAAACAAAGGCACAATCATGATTGACGAAAACTTAAAGTGAAACCCAAATCGAAGACGCAAGACTATTTGAGAACAATTCCAATAGCCATACACAACATCAAACATGAAATGTTTCCGTTTTTAACCAATTTTACAATTCACCTTAAATCAAAACATAAAAACCATTAACAAACCGCAAACTGTCAAACCTTTACTCATGTAATTCAACTTGAATCAAAACCAAAAGAACCCTCCATCTATCCGGGTGATTATGGATTCTAATTTCTAGCATCGAAACAATTTTCAACAAAACCCTAGATACTCTTATACACGGAAATAAATTCATAGAGATGATATAATCAACAACCCCAAAGCAGTAGAAATTCGCAGGAAGAGAAGCTAGAAAGAGAAGATTTACACATACTGAATTGTAAATCACGATGAGGAGGAACGAAGGAGGAGGTCGGTAAAAACGAGGAGGACGAAAGAAGGCGGACGAAAGCGGAAGATGAGGAAAGAAGTGATTGGAGATAGAAATCGAAGAAAGCGGAGGAGGAGTAATTTCACTCGCCGGAAATTTTACTCAAAGGAGTCGACGGAGATAGATATCGACGGAGGAGAAGTTTTTTTTTTGGGGTCGGCTAAAACTGGAGAGGGCGGAGACACCGATGGACAATGGTTATTGATATGTTTTTTTTTGTTATCATTTTCTCACTTTACGTTTTTCCTTTTTATTATGTAACTATATTTTGTTTTTATTATTTGTTTTTATTATGTAAACATGAAAATTAAAATTATTTGTCTTTTTATTATGTAAGGGTAATACTGGATTTCTAATATTATAAGTCTTAATGGGACAATACTGAATGAAAAAATCTTATTGGGACAATAGGTGAGTTTTTTTGTCTCTTTTTTCCAATTTCCCCTAAAAATATCCGGTTTTCTATAAATTTTCTGGATCATTTTTGATTTCGACCTAAAATCTATTCTGATTACAAAAAAATAAATGATTACGTACAAACAACTATCAAGCTCTGTATAAATTCAAATGGGACAAATTCCAAATGTAATATCGTCATGATTTCATCTTCTTCTTTTTTTCTCATTTTGTAACATGAAATATGACTTGTAGAATATTTTATATATATATGGGTGTATTTATTTATTACTTTCAAAAACCTAATTACTTTGATGAAAAAAATTCCTAATTTGTGTATTATTGCTGATCGAACAATGTTTTTTTGGTGTACTTTAAATGAATTAACATGCATGTACGTATTTTTTTTTAGGGTTTATGTTATGAGGTAACATATTTTGTTGTTCAATATTAGTATATATTGTATATCAAAACAAAATTAGTATATACTAACTTTGAAACATCTCCACTTTTTATGTGAGGTTTTGAACAATGTTTTCTAAGCCTCTAATTGAATTTATTTTATTAGTTGTTTCTTTTCGCCTCCATTTTTTTAAAAAGGAAAAGAAAAGGTGGCAAACGACGTCGGATAGGATCAGAAGAAGATGGGTAAGAGAAAAATCTAATAGTTGAATCCTATTGGTTACCTGATCCACTCAATCCAACAAACTAGCTTCTCATTTCACAATATTATCCTCTCTTCTCATCAAATACACTATTAAGCAAAATTTTCTCATTAGAGAAGAAACGTACAAAGCAAAAAAAATGGCAACTCAAGCCGCCGGAATCTTTAGCTCCGCCATAACAACCGCCGCAACCTCCGGCGTAAAAAAACTCCACTTTTTCACAACAACCCACCGTCCCAGATCCCTCTCCTTCACCAAAACCGCAATCCGCGCCGAGAAAACAGACTCCGCCGCCACAGCCCCCGTCGTGAAAGAAGAAGCTCCGGTGGGATTCACGCCGCCACAGCTAGACCCAAACACACCGTCTCCGATCTTCGCGGGAAGCACCGGTGGTCTTCTCCGTAAAGCCCAGGTCGAAGAATTCTACGTTATTACATGGAACTCACCGAAAGAACAGATCTTTGAGATGCCGACAGGAGGTGCAGCGATCATGAGAGAAGGTCCGAATTTGCTGAAGCTAGCGAGGAAAGAACAGTGTTTGGCTTTGGGGACAAGGCTTAGATCCAAGTACAAGATCAATTACCAGTTTTACAGAGTTTTCCCCAATGGTGAGGTTCAGTATCTTCATCCTAAAGATGGTGTTTATCCGGAGAAGGCGAATCCGGGAAGAGAAGGTGTTGGTCAGAATATGAGATCTATTGGGAAAAATGTTAGTCCCATTGAAGTTAAGTTTACTGGGAAACAAAGTTATGATTTGTAAGATGTGAAAACATAAACTATGTGGAAAAAAAAAACTCATGTGGAGATGGTAACCATGTTTGATGTTAATTATTAATGGGGTTTGTATTAATAAATTTTCTTGTATTGTATTTTTTGTTGTTCTATTTAGTTTATGGATCTTACAATAAGTTGTTTGTAAACCACAATGTTTGAACCAAAACTAAATAAAAAATTGTTTATTTTAAATCCAGAATTAGGTCTGGGCAAAATACCTAGAACCGAAAAACCGAATCAGAACCGAACCGAATTAGAAAGCATCGAACCGAACCAAATAATTACAAATACCCGAATGGTTCTTATTATAAAATATTTCGGGTACCCGAATCGAACTGGAACAGAACCGAAACCTAAACGGGTACCCGAAATATACGAAATACAATTATATATCTAAAAATATTATGTACTAGATAAGTATCCGCATATATGCGGGTTTGTAATATAATATTTTATAACATGTAAAAAAATTAAAAACGAAAAAATAGAAAACAAAATTAGATCATCCATAAAAATATATAATATATAACTTTTAATTTGGTGATGCATATGTAGTAAATAACTTTGGATACTATTGTTGGACTTTTAATTTTTTGGTGTATAATTGTCATACTACAAAATTATAGTTTATATAGAGGTGGGAAAATAGAATTCTTTTAATTTCAATATAGATGGAAAAACTAAGGATTTTTTTTTCCTTTTTATATTAATTTTTCCTTTTTTAAAAATATATATTTTTAGTAAATTTACCATTATGAATTGGTTATTAAATTTTCCAAATTTAATAATTTTTTATTAATCAAATTTAAAATTTTCCAACTTTGACTTGACATGTGTCGCGATCTTGTGAGTTAACAACTTTAAACATTTAGCTTTATACTAATTTTTATTTCCTTATTCTTATTAGAAATACTAATTTTTGAACTTTTTAAATTAAACTTTAGCTTGTAAAAAAAATTTCCTCAATCTTAAAGCTATTTTGTTTAAAAATGAAAACAGTATTTAACATTTTCCTTAATATAAAAATGTTTTGTTACTTACCTTTTTTCCTTAATTTTTTTTTTAAAATTTTTTAATCTATACACAACTGTTTTTTCCTTTTTCTTTTTGAACTTTGGCTTTTTCGAATAATTACTTTTTCCTTTTTTGTATTTTTATTTGCTAACTTACTTTTCAAATTAAGTTTAGATTATATTTTTTTTATTGTTAATATTATATGTCAATATCTAATTTAAAATTTATTAAACATGTGTCAAAATCTAATCGATTAACTTAACACATGTCGCGATCTGGCGATTTACTATCTTTGAATCATTCTCCTTTATATAATAAGATATCTTTAGTTTTGAAATAACCAAAATACTAAAAATTACAATTATAAACCGAATATATTAGTTATGTTTAGACCGAAATAGCCAAAAGACTCGAAATATTTGAAAATCTTTAGTTATATATGTCAAAAATTAAATAATTTTTGCAAAATTTAACCACATTTTAATTTAAATTTAAAAAAAATTTAGTTTTTTCGAGAATTGAGATAAATTATGGATACCCGAAACTCGATCCGAACCCAGACGGAACCGAACCGAATCCGATCTGAAAAAAGAAATATCCGAATGGGTCCTAGACTTCTAAAATTTGGATACCCAAAATTCGAAAGAATCGATCCAAACCCGAACGGATACCCGAATGCCCAAACCTATCCAAAGTAACCAAAATTATGATTTTTCACTGTAACCGGGTCAAAAAGTGAATTCAAACCGAAACCTAAGCCGAACTACACGATCAAATCGCATCGTAACCAAACCGAACTAAAAATGGATTTAATTGTTTTTTATTTTTGTAAAATCGGTTTTGTTTCGAAACCAAACCGGATTGTGTCACTTGGAAAACATGTGTTGGGCTTTGATGGGCCAATTGAGCAGAAAATATAAGCCTAAAATCATTAACTTGACCCTGCTAATTAACAATGGATTCAGTTTCAAACTGTCGGGTTAAGGAGTCGGATCTTTAATTCGCCGATCGTCTCACGAACGACGGCGACGAAAGAGGATATACATTTTCGTTTCCAAAACCCTAGCGACGTCCCGATTGTTCCCGAAATCAACGTGAACCACATCTCCCTGGTTATCTCATCGTTCCTTTGATAGACTCCTCCTCTCCATAGCCGTAGCCGCCACATTCGACGGAGATAAGATCGCCTCGTTGGTTGATCGTATTTTCTAATTCGTCTCGCGTCTTCTCGGTTTTGTCAACGGTGCTGTGTAATCACGCTACTGCTTCACAATTCCATCTCCTGGTACATCTCGGCTGATGTCATTCTGAATGTAAGAAACAGATAGTTCTCAAAACTGTTCACTGTTCACTGTTCATGGATTTGGCAACCATTATCTATGCATAATCCGAGGTTTCTATAAAAAAACCAAAATGGATTGTTCGTGGAATTGGGAATTTCTCATTTTCTCTACCTTCTTCTGTGCGTTTTTCAACCTATTGTGACGATGTTTAAGAGCGTTGTTCCTTCTTTTGAAGGAAAATTTTGAAGTCTTATCTTGACTTTTTCGAGCGTTTATACAAACTGTTTATGCTACTCCCACATAGATTAGACAATGTCTGTTGGAGAAAAGCTGCGTTCTATGATTTGTAGTTGGCACTGCACTTGGGTTAACTGCACATATTACCTTCATAATATCTTCCAAATCTTCCAGAAGTTGGCAAGTATATTTTCTGTATTTTCGACACCAGTAGGAATCCCAAGTGATGGGATACAAATTTCTGAACACATTGGTGGCTTCTAGTGTTTCTTGGTTGTTTACTTTTGTACTAGGACTCTCTTAATCATTTCTTCAAGAATTCGTTTACGCATGCATATCTGTTGGGCTTGCTGCTTTGCTGGATGATCTAATATTGTTAGCTTTCATAATCCTTGTCTGTGTCCGCTACTGCGTATAGCTCAGTTAATTATTTTTGTTGTGAACCTCCTACCTAACTTATTGCTGTTTGTCTTGAATCTAACGTTCTTAGAATATTGTTCTACCTTTTTTTTGTGTGCCTGCTTGAGCATCTGGCTTTAACCTTCCGATCTTTACTTTCTTTGTTTCATTCAACTAGGAATCTCGTGAGAAGTCAACATCTTTTCAGAATACTGAGGAGAGACAAACTCCCCCAAATGGTCAGCTTGTCCGTATATCTTACACTGATGTGAAGGTCGTTTACTGTAAGTATCTTATTTCGAAACCATCCCTAATATGTCACAGTTAGATAACAACCCTTTATCACGTCCAGACTTTGCAAAGCTTGTCACCAATAACTTAGGTGGCTCTTAAATTAGATAACAGCTCGAACTTGCTAAGTTATTCTCTATTCAGTAGATCTCATTTGGCTTTCTGGTATCAATGATCACTTCTCGAGTTTCATCTTGTCTGAGTAAACAGTAGTCTTTCGGTGTGAATGGTGACACTGACATGTATTTTATCATTCTGGTGTTTGTAAATTTGGTTTCAGGGATGAAAAATTTGTTGCAGACTTAAAGTTAAAGTGAGACGTGTTCTACAGGAAAGCTCAGTATAAATTTGAGCCTCTGGATAGAAAATCTGTGTCTTGCATTCACTCCTTTCAAAGAAACTCCTTTTTAACGTTCCGTGTCATGGACGCGCCCAATCCTAAGCGAACTTGCCAGGCCCCTTCGGTTACCTCCTCCGTCGAAAATCCTAGTTCCCTCCCTTTGACTCCAGGTTTCAACCAGAGCAACGTCGATTTGACTATCTCCTCTTTCCTTTCGTTGTCGGACTTGCCTTTGTTCTCCTCGCCGCTCTCCATAGGCTGCTCCTTTGATCGAGTGCTTGATAAAGTTATCTCATCAGTCGCCAGAACTTCCGGTGATGATTTTGATCAGGATCGCTTCCTGGATCGCACTCTCCAACTTGCAACGCTTCTTTACAAGTCCACCAAACGGTGCATCAGGAAGCGCGCCACCCTCCAAAATTCCATATCCTGGCCTCTCCTTCCTGAACTAACGATTAAGGTAACAAATCCAGAATTCTCATATCATGTCTCTGTTCTTGGAAGTTTTGCCCTGTTTCTCTACCCACTTTATTGAATCTGTAGACAATCTTCTAGGGCTGTAAACACCTGCCTGATCTCATAATCATCAATATAATAAAATTGCGATTGCTTGAATTATACTTTGTTCATGGAACTATGTAACTGTGCTTTCTTGAGTGATGTTTCACATAATATGTTTCTAATGCAAATTCAGGTATTTTCAATGCTTGATACAAAGTCTCTAATGCAAGCCTCTTCATGCTGCACAATGTTCCATAAGTGTGCTATGGACCGTGTATGTTACTCCCACATCGACTTGACAATGGCTGCTAAACATGTTGATAATGGAGTTGTGTGTGTTATGATCCATCGGGCTGGAAGAGAACTCAGGTGAGGTTTTTAATTTCTGGGTTATCTTCTTTTGTGGTGAAACTTGGTCTATGTAATCCATCTCTCAGGTTTCGTTTATGTGTGCAGATCCCTCAAACTTGGTTGTATTTATCCCCCAGCTGGATTTAAATCTTTGCTTACAAGATCTTGTCTTGCTCCACTAGATTTTAATCATGGTTTTGCTGGGTATGTGCTTGTTTACCAATTTATACAAGTGATAATTTATTTACCAAACCTTTCATTTTAATCTGATTTGCCCAGTCTGAAACAGCAATAGAGAGGATATGGTTTTACCAGTTTTCTGCTTGAGCATGTGCTGCTGTTCAATTAACGTCTGTGTTTGATCTTCTGATCGGCACTACTATCCTTCTCCATTAGGGGTCTCTTGAGAAGCCTACACCTTTACAATCTCATATTCCTGGATAGAAAGTCCTTATGTGCTGTGCTGTCAGCCTGTTCAAATCTCACTGATTTGAAGATTGTTGGATTGTAAGTTGTTTTGGATCCCCTTAAATGTAGGAATTCTCCATTTCGTTGTTGCTTTGCTTTACTTTGCCTGGAGGCGCCATCTTCTATGCTTTTGATTTCTTTTTTGTTACTTCAATGTCTATTCACTTTAAATCTTGCTTATTCCTAATGGTAGATTCTTTCACTTTTTGCATTGTTTAGTGTTTCATGTGACATGCGAAATCAACTGGAGCAGATAGCGTCACTCACGAGAAATTGTCGCTTGATGGAGCACTTGTTCTTAGAGAATTATTATAGTGCAAGAGTAGGTAAATGTTTCCACTATGGAGCTTTCCTTTTTCAATTTTTTTTTTCTTTTTCCATTTGAGGTTTGCTCAAAGTTATCTACTTTGTGACTGGTAGTATAGACCTTACAACAGATTCAACCTTGGTAGAGTTTGTGGATGATTGCCCCAACTTAACTTCGCTAACGCTCCTACGTTTTGGGCTAAATGACGCAAGAGCCCGAGTTATCATTAAGGTATGGCTCCTCTAGTTTTGTTGGTATTTCTTCTCTTTTTGTTTGGTACCATCTATATGCTTTTACAAAACCGAAAAAAACTGTGATTCTTTTGCAGGGGTTTCGTCAACTTAAGTACATTAATCTGTCAGTAATGCCTGAAATAAGTGGTTGCTTTTTAAGGTTTGTGTCGCTTGAGTAAAAGTTAAGGATGGTATATTTAAGTGTTTGGTAGCAAACTTCTTATGGCGTCAGAGTTTGATGGTAGGGAATTGGGACATAGCTGCAGAGACAGTCCACTCGAGACTCTATTATTGCGCGACTGCTATGCTCTAGAGGAGGTAATGGTAAACACACAAGAAGTCTTTTTACCTTTTGCTCTCTGTTTTTAATGTCGCACTCATGAGTCCTGAAAGCCACCTTGGCATTCAGAGAGAAGTTTTGCTGTTTTTGAATTCACTACTCGCTGGAGACTTCAAATCCATTCGGCACGTTGTAAGTTGTTATCGGAAATTTGGTAGTTATGGTGAATTTGTGTATGACACAAGTAACTTTTTGTGTTATCGTAATAATCTTCTTCTTTTCCAATAGGACGTATCAAGCAACCACGGTTTAGTGTCTGATGGAGGCAATAGAACTTTTGAACCAAAGTAAATGATTTGATTTGTTCGTATTCTTTTTATAAAAAATTGATTGCCACACATATGACATTGTTTTGTGTTGTAGATTTCCTATTGAGGAGCTGAAGAAACAAAGGCCAGGTCTCACATTTGTGGCAATTTTTCCATCACCATCATCATCAAGGTTCATGGATTGCTAGTTGTGTTTATTATGCCTTCTTTTGTTGTTGTTGTTGTTGTCTTTTATTAAAGTAATTGTAATATCTCAGCTCAGGAGAGGTATATTCAGACGGCACCTCTTCCGGGAGTTCTTATTATAGCAGCGATGGGGAAGGGGAAGAGGAGGGTGATTTACATATACTCGCTGATTTATGACAAATACTTGGAGTAATGTTATCGTCTCTTTTTTCTTTGTTAAAAACAAATATCAGGAGGTTTTTTTTTGTTTTGTTTTGTTTTTTTTTTTTTTTATCGTTTTTGTCATAAATCAGCGAGTATATGTAAATCATAGTTAGATTCATGGACTCTCTCTAAAAAAAAAAAAAAAAAAAAAAAAAATCTCGGAATGAAGATGTATTTCTAATTTATTTTTAGTTGGTAGTTCCATTAATTTGAATGTTGGAGATACAAAGTCTCATACCAATAGGTATTTTAAAACCTCAAACAGGGGAGGTCAAAACGAGAAAAAAAAATAGAGATCCCTATACCCAATAAACAGTAAATTGGGAAGACATAAGGGATCAAAAAACGGATAGAAGAGGATTAACCAGTGTTGTTGTCTGCAAATAGCAGATTTCTCGCAATGTATGAGCTATAACGATGATCTCGAGTAACGCTTCTTGCTACAGCATCTGCACTGCGATTACTTGAGTCCGGGATGAGATCGATTCTCCAGAAATCAAAAGAATTTAAAAGTTGGGTAATCGATCCAATCAAACCTTGAAACAGCAAATAGTTTTGAGGCTGGTGGAGAGCCCTCATTGATGTTGTTTCAAAAATTACTCGCTTCTGCTGCATATTAACCATGCTTTCTACTGCCCAGAATAGGCTCAACATGCTAGCTTCAAGACAGGATGTAGTACCTGAGTAAGATCGCCGACTATGGAAAAGAACAGAACCGCGATCGTCACGGAGGATCCAAGCTGTTCCACTGTTCTGGAGGGGATTGATCCATGAGGAGCCCACATTACATTTGAGAAAGCTCGGAGGAGGTTGGGTCCATGTACTCGTCGTCTCATTGCTCCTTGTACTCGGATTCATCACTCTTTCCGAAGAATTGAGTGTTAACCAAATCTGAGCATCATCCTGGGCTTTCGTAATGATTGAGTGGTGATAAAAAATTCTGTTCTCAAACACAAAGGAGTTTCGTGCTTTCCAAATTTGCCATAGAATCCAAGGGAAAGCAAGGCGGATGTTTGCTGTAATCAAATGGTTCTTGCTGCAGGATAGAAGATGATAGAAGTTCAGCAAGACCGAGTTCAAAGAGAAACCAGCTGGGGGCAGAGGGATGTTGGACAAATCCCATACTGATCGAGCCTTGGAACAGTGAAAAAGAACATGGCAGATTGTTTCAGGTGCCTCTCCACACACAGCACAGGTTGGATCTCGCGGAATTCCTCGAGTTTGAAGTCTTTCTCCAACAGCCAGAGCACCAGCAAGGGATCTCCATAGAAAGTGACGAACCTTTGGAGAGGTTTTGACTCGCCACAGTTCAGTCCACAGCTTCTTTTCCAACGGAGGGAGAGGAGGGTGAGGGAACTCAATCTCTTGCAATGTTTCTAGAAAACGATATCCACTCTGCGTAGTGTAGTTGTCATTGTAGACTTGCAGCAAACAGGGAATAAAGAGCATGAGTTTAAAAGGCCTAAAAGCACCAATCGCAGACTTACCATTACCAGTGGTTGCACCATCTGCCTCTGCAATTCAACAACTCGGCACTGTCAACATCACTCGAGAGGCACGTTATGCCCCAGTTCTCCCTACAATAGGACAGGACATCACTACGGACTTGCAGATAACCAAGTTTGGAACCCCAACACGTACGCAAAAGCTGTGGAATAGTGTGGTGGTTACTGAGACAACATTACTCTGAAGGAATTTTCGAGTTGAAACTCCCTTTTCCGGAGGTCAACTACACTTCTGCGATGGCCGCCATACACAGACACTCTCTTCCTGCGCAAGACGAGGCACGAAAGCCTTGACCCATCAAACGCTATTTCCGATCTCACCCCTTGCGGTGGCGGAGACGCTGATCACTACATATACCAGGCATAGAATATGTTACACATAACGAATCAATTAATTTCAAACTATATTTGCAATGTTTTATAAATAAATTAATCAATGATTGTTTCCTATAACTGAAAAAGGTATTGATTTCGTAGTTTTATTTTAAGTATTCAAAAGACCATATGTATATCTAAATTTTGTAGATAGAATACAAATAATAAAACTATAAAAATAATATTTTTTAATATAGAATTGATAACTTAAAAAATTGTAAATTGGAAAAAATATTTTGAAAATAAAAGGTCTAAAAAGTGAGAAGAATAAGAAAATAAGATTTTAAATACAAAACAAAAGAGTGAAAAAAATAAATAAACAAAGAGGGACCGTCTCTGTTTGCTTGAAAAAAGTCCCATATCGGTTGTGATGATAGATAGTGGTTAAAAAAACTATATTATAAAAGAACAAAGAAAATGGGCTTCTTCATTTAAGTTTAACATTCACTATTAGCTAGTAAGCTAGCATTAGTCGTAGAGTAAGTTAAAGTTTAAGGTGTCTATTCGGTTCGGTGCTCAGGTCGAATTCGTTTGGCTTTCACGTCTCTTGAGCTTTTTTCACTAGGCCGCTTCTTCTTCTTCGTTGAAGCGGACTTCGCTTTCGGATCGAAGTAGAAGAAGCGGTCGAGTCGAAGAACCTTAGCGCGGATGTGAAAGCCAAACGACTAAACGATCATCCTCTCTCAGTTTTTTCGGCGAGCATACTGAGGTTTTGATAAAAAAAATTTTCCTTTTTCCGTTTGCGATTTCTCCAGAAGAAAAAAGTACTAATTTATTGCAGGTTTTTTTACCAAATTTTTTTGAAGCTTTAGTATGCATGGTGTGGCTCTAATCTTCCTTAATACTCGTGTGTGTTGTATAAAAAAATCGTCTTCGTGTATATTTAATTATTTTCTAACTTTTTGATATTTTGGCATAGAAAGGAATAAAAAAATTGAACAGAAAAAAAAATAGAAGATTCAATAACGTGACAAATTTGGACAATTAGGGTTTTCGAAAACGTGACAAAAACGTAACCCTTTAGCAATAAAAAATAAAGATTCAAAAACGTGCAGAGCCACCTTAGAAGAACTAGGGTTTTCGAAAGGAAGAAGATAACTTCGTGGTCATTTACGATTTAACGCTTAAATTAAGTCAAATAAAAACAAACTAAATCAAGAGTTTTAGCTGTAAACGGATCATTAGGACCTAATATTAAATGCGTCTCGGGTCTAAATGGGCCGTCCTCAACCAAGTAGGATGAGAAATAGCTAGGGATATAATTAGGGCCAAAATCCGGGGCCGGCCCGACCCTGAAAAACACCGGGTTCGGATTGGCAAAACAATTACTTTTTAATTTTTATTCTTACTCTTTCAAAAATTAAGTTTCATAAATATAGTTTAAGTACATGAACATGAGTTTTGATCGAAAAAGTAAAAAACGGATTGTGATTTATGACGACTTAAAAAAAAATGGAGGAAAAATCAACTGTAAAGACAATGAAAAGTCTTTAGCGCCTTAAGAGTCAGTTCATTGGTCTCTTATATATAAATCATCTCATTATAACTAAGACTATGAAGACATTTGTTTTGCTTCGTGAAGAAGGAACAAGAAGGTAAGACTCCAATTTCTGAAATCGGAGCTCTCTACCCTAAGGTCCTACAGTTGAACCAAAGCCACTTGGAGTCCACAATCCTCTCCTTCCTTTCGTTTCCGTGGTTTAGCTTGTAATGGATGAATAAAAATAACTTCCGAACCAAAGTAACTGAAATTGTTCTTTTGCCAAACGTAGTCGGTTTAGTCAGGATTTATTTTTATCCCCAAACACCAAAAGAGTGTGTTCTGAATAAACAACAGATCTGTTAATAACAGCCTTAAATCATTCCTTCCTGTTTCCATACATATATTCACTCACGTTGTAAGCAATTTCTCAAGCATCCTGTTTCCAAATCCTGATAGTTTTATCTAAATGATTTCCCGATGAAGCTATGGCGTTCTGAACAGGATGGCAACTCACAGAGATCACTGCGTCTGTGTGGCCTTCTAGTCTCTGCAGTATAGTTTTATGCTGAAGATCCCATAGATACACACAATTGTCTTCTGATCCGCTCACAATGTACTTCCCATTCGTTACAGAGAAAGCCGATGTGATGCAGAATACCTTGTTGGTATGTCCCGTGTATACTTTCAGAAACTTCCCCGTCGCATAGTTCGATAGCTTCTGTGTGATTTTTATCCAAATCAAAAGATGAGAAATCATTAGTAAAGAGCATTACAAGAGAATCCACTAGTCTCAGATTAAACATTTTGTTCTGTATCATAAATGTTCTAAGGATCAAAGAGAGAAGACTAATGCAAGAACCCATCAAAGACTAAATCATAAATAGTTTGATTCTAAATCATGCGAATTGAGAACCTAAGTGATCATTCAAACCAAGATTCTACATGCTTCAATTCATATATAGAATTTATCACAGATTAAGGCAGCAAGAAGTTAGATACTTGACTTTCTTGTTCATGTCCCAAATTTTGTCAACTTACGAGGGTACTATCAAGAGTGGCAACGAGGATGAATTTGCCATTAGGCGAGAATTTGGCGAAGGAAACAGCAGGAGATTTTTCATCAATGAGAGTCTTCAAGCAAGTTCCTTCTTTGGCATCCCAGATTTTGCAAGAACCATCGTGACTTCCCGAAACAATCAACGATCCATCCCGATTGAAATGCACGCTCGAAACCGGCATGGAATGAGCTTTAATCACGCGAACGCACTTACCCGTTTTCACCTCCCAGATCCGAATCGTCTCATCGAACGAACCAGATACAATAAGATTCGACGGAGGATTGAAATTGACGCAGAAGACGAAATTCGTGTGACCTCTAAGCACCTTGAGGCACTCGTACAGAGCTCGTGCGTCCCAGATTCGAAGCGTGCAATCATCGGAAGCGGAGCAAGTGTAGTGCGAATCAGAGGACCAAGCTAGATCGGAGATACCACTTGCGTGACCTTCGTATCGATGAATAAGAGAGTAATTCGTCGCCGACCATAGAATCATAGTCTTATCGACGGAACCGGAAGCGAGAAGATTCCCGTCGTTGGAGAATTTGACGCAAGAGATCGCCGCCGTGTGACCTTCTAGGGTTTTCAGGTGACGGTAAGGCTTATACATCGGAACATTTCCGCTTGTGCCTACGTTACCGGCGGAACCTGCGTTAATGGCACCGTTACCGACTCCGTTACCTCCGCTTGGCATCGCCGTCGTCCGCCCGTCGGATTAAGCGATATTCGTTCGGATTAAGCGTACCAATATACACATACACATATATAATATATATATATACGTTCGGTTGACCATGACCGATACTATTTTAAGATTTTATCCGCAAGAAATCACCCAAAATCATAATTTTTTTTATTTTTTTTAAATTAAAACTTTATTTATTGTCTAATTAAACACAATTAACCAATGATAAAAAAGACTGCAAAATATAAATAGTCACAAAATAAATATAAAAACTTTAATTTTGCGTTGAAAATGTAAAACATCAATTAAAATGAAACAAATTTTTTTTGCTTAAACATCAACTATTATGGACCAGAGAGAGTATTAAACTAGATTTTAACCCGTGCGCCCGCACATGAATTTTGTTTTTGTTTATCAAAATTTGTAATAAAATTTGTGTTTAGATATAATTTTTTGTACATTTAATTTTTGTCATATGTAACACATAATTATTTTGGTGTTTAGATATAATTTATTTTTTCTAATCTGCCTTAAAACGAATGTTCAATATGAAAAATAATGGAAGTTCATTATGTTTTTAGCTAAAAACATAAGCTAAATTACTGATCTAAAATTTAATTTCTATTGTTCGTGTGTTGAATTATATTTACAACTTTTGTTGGAGTTTGTGGTAGAGAATGAAGAATACTAAATTGTTTTCAGAAGAACATATTTTTTTTAAGTAAAGTTTTTGTTGTAATCACTTATCATTATTAGTGTTAATGAATCTGCTCTCACGAGCTACATATTTAAAAAAAAAAACATAATTATTTTATAAACCTTCCTAAAAACATACACAAAGGAATAACTATTATAAACTTAAATGAAACATAATGATTTTCTTAAATTTATCTTCTCCTGTGTGCAAGGCATTAACTTGTCACATGCTACCCACATGTATTAATCTTCTCCAAACCTTCTCTTTCGTGTTGGTTTCGTTCAAATTTGGAAGATGGAATCAAGTGAAAAATAAGAGACTCCTTCCACATTTTTCATCTGTTTGCAAGAAAAACTAATAAAATAAAAAATATAAGTTCAAATGAAAACCAGAAAGAAAACATACAAAAAAAAAAATCAGAAAGCACATCTATGTTAAGATTTAGTATCACAAAGTAATAAATTAACTCTCATACTACATACATTATTTTTATTTTAAAAAATGAACATGAATTATAGAAGAAACACATTTACAATATAAAAAAACAAACATTAACGATATGAAAAAACATAAGTAAATATGTTAATTGTGTTATACGTCTTAGTTTCAAATGAAAACAAAAATTAATAAAATCATCTAAAACTCAAATAATGGGGGAAAAAAGAATAAGAAATATGTTGAACAATGAAAAATTCCAGGGACAAATGTAGAGAAATTAAAAACTAATCGACAAAATCATACAAAATATGGCTATTACTAAGAAAATCTAGGCATTTAATAAGCTGTTGATTTTTCTAACACTCTCATAAAAAAAAATTTCTTCTGATTCTCATCATGTATATGCTTGATGTTATCTGAATTTTCTTCGGCTGTGCATCAATAAAAATCATAAAAATTACCAAATTAAGATTCCGAAAGTTTCTTAGCAATTAATAAAATATAAACTCATATTTAATATATAAAACTAACTTGATGGTCTGATGAAGAGTTCAATATATGTTTTGCATTTGGTGAATGTCGAAGAAGATGTCTGGTTCTGGATATTCTCATCCTTATATGTCACTATCTAATCACCCTACATAAATTTAAGGTCATTAGAAAATAATGAACCTAAGAAATACTATAACAGATTGTGAAGATAACTAACCTGATAAATATCAAAAAATTTCAACTTGCACAAGTTTCATTATGATTAGCTCCCTGCAACATTATTATTTACTTTAGATTCAAACAAACATAATCGTTAAATAAAACATTAAACTCTGTCAACTTGCACATGTCCTCGTTTTGGTGTAGAGATATTACGAATCCTATAGATATGATATAAAACGTTAATTAACAAAATATGATATAAGAAAATAGAAGAATTGATGAGTAATCTTGAAGTTTTTGAAACAAAAGCTCAAATAAAATTCAAAACCTATACCTGAGAATCATGAAGAAAGACTTCCATTGTTTTTCTACCATGGATCTCTTGCTCTCATACCACAAAAGGAGTTTCACCATATTTCAAGAGGTAATCCACCATAACTACTATGTTTTCTTTTTCTTCACAATTTTTAAAATACAAAAACGTTGAGATGTGAAATATGTAGAAGGTACTGTTGTTTTATAGTGAATGAGTGGGTACTCATTTATTTCTAGGTTAAGCCGTCAATTTATCGAGAATTAACAGATTTTATTTATAAGAAAATTAGTAATTATGATAAATTAATTATTTATAGTGTTATAATTGTATACATTTATTCTTTTAAGATCTTATGATTATTAGATAAAACTGAATATTAGAATATCTTGTTGCCGAAGTTAGTTTTGAAAATATGAAAATTTTCCTTTTATGGAAATCGAATAACTGAATATATAGTTTGTGAGAATATACTAAAATTCTTAAATTATTTGATTCTTCAAATTAGTATAATGTTATGTTAGTTCCTAATATTGCTCACGATTATACATGACTAGTATTTAAGCTATATCTTGTTAAGGAAAATATCTTATACTATTATTTCAAATCCACTAATTTGAAGATATGAAATGGATTACTGATTTCTTTTGCTTTTTTTGTTATTATTTGGTTGTTACAGTAGTTTCCATAATCAGAGTAGAATGTGATCTTTTGTATTCATAATTATTGAATTTTTTTAATGTGTAAGTGGCTAAAATTATGAGACTAAATAAATGATTATTAAAAAAGGAAAAAAAACTTTTAAGACAGTATCCGATTAAAAGGAATATATTATTTTAAACTTTCTTTTTCTTTATTCGGGTCAAATACTACATTGATTATTAAAATATTTGGCATAATCTAAATTCAAAAATTTAAAATAACTAATATTATTTTCGTAACAAAATAATAATAAAAATTTAAATTATTTTTGTAATATGTAATTTATAATAATTGATTTTATCTATAATTTTAAATATTTAATTTAATTTAATTTTTGGCATATAGATGAAATACTTTCATGCTGGAACGGAAAAATGAAAATAACCGCGATTATAAAAAAATAATTCTAACCCGTCCGTTCATATTACCGTACGATATAAATATTTATTAATTTCAAATATTTAAAAATTTAGGCTGATTGATTATGATAAAAATATACAATAACATATCGTTTATCATCTCCGTCATTATGAGAATATTATTTAAATTTGAATATTTAAATTAAATCTAAATTAATATCCGGTTTATTATTTTTGTAAAGATATAATAATAACTGATTTTTGTGATTTTTGATAATTAATATAACCTAGATTTAATTAAATTCAAAGTAACTAAATTAAAAATTTGAATTTTTGGAATTATTTTTAAATCCAAACTAAAGAATATTTTTGTAAAAATATTATATCTATGTTTTCGTAAATAGTAAATAATTAAAGATTTGGTAAGATTTTGCTATAATTTTGAAAATAGTAGATAATTAAAGATTTAGTAAGATTTGCCAAATTTAATTAATTTTTTAAAAAATTATGTTTGACAGCATGAATAAAAAGAAGGAAATAGTAGTTATCCAGGATAGGAATAGACTAAAATGAAAATTTTCCTTGTTTGGTTACAAAATGTTCCCCTGTTTTAATAGTATAGAAGGGGGACACAATTGTGTCCAAACAAGAAAAAATTTCATTTTAGTCTATTCCTATTCTGGATAACTACTATTCCCTTCTTTTTATTTCCGTTGCCAAACATAATTTTTTTTTTAAATTAAAAAATTAATTATATTTGGCAAATCTTACCAAATCTTTAATTATTTACTATTTTCGAAATTATAGCAAAATTTTACCAAATCTTTAATTATTTACTATTTACGAAAACATAGATATAATATCTTTACAAAAATATTCCTTAGTTTGGATTTAAAAATAATTCTGAAAATTTTAATTTTAATTTAGATTAGTTTGGATTTAATTAAATATAGGTTATATTAATTATCAAAAATCACAAATCAGTTGTTATTATATCTTTACAAAAATAATAAACCGGATATTAATTTAGATTTAATTTAAATATTCAAATTTAAATAATATTTTCATAATGACGGAGATGATAAACGATATGTTATTGTATATTTTTATTATAATCAATCAGCCTAAAATTTTAAATATTTATATTGTACGGTAATATGAACGGGCGGATTAGAATTATGTTTTTATAATCGCAGTCATTTTCAGATTAATATGAACGGGCATGTTAGAATTATGTTTTTATAATCACGGTCATATTTAACACTAGAAAAAAATTAAATCTACAAAAACTAATGATATCTAAAAATAAAAATAAATATTTGTCACTTATTAGAAAAATTATATCTAAGTACAAAAAAACAAAACAAACTATATTACAAAATCCGGCTATTCTTTTTGTGGATAACTACCAGTTGCCGAACAAGTCAATTTAGTACAATATTAATAAAAAAATATTTTAATTTAGATTTAAAAATTATTCCGAAAATTCAAAATTTAAATTACCTATTTTCTTTATTTATTGTATAAAAAATAAAACATTAAACATATTTTTGTTAAATCTCAAACAAACTTTGCATATCTTACCCGTACTATGCAATATTTGGAAGTAAGATATTAGTTAAGCTAATTGAAATCGATTATGGAAATTTTTGCAAAATAAATGAATCCCAAAATGTTAAAAACAATATATATGAAAAATGTGATCAACAAATAAATTATTTATAAATGAAATATTTTCCAAAAAATCCGACATATAATTAGTAGCCATAGATGAAGTTATGATGATTAGCTTACCTAAATGATTTGACAATCAAGCAAAAATTATAAATAAAATATTCTCCACACGATTTGTTACGAATTAAATTCTTTCTTAAATTTGAAATCCAAATTATTTTCTTTTTAAAATTAAAGGATATACAAATTAAATTCTTTGTAACTTAGATAGATGCAAATCTTTAAATATTTTTTTTGGAACTTATCAATAAATTTCCGTTCCTAAATATCTTATTTACAATATATTAACTAATCTAATTAATCACAAATCTCTATCAATATCTTAATTTTAGGAAGATTTTCATCTATTGGAAAGATTTTGCTAATTATGATCAATTATTATATTCAAAACTAAAATATCGAAAACTCTATAATTTAGTCTTCTTCTCCTATAAATATTGCAAATTCCTTTGGCCAATCTCACACCACAAATTCCATTCAAAGATCGATTACTCTTTCAAATGAATATTACTATTTTCGTAATAGATTCTAATGGTTTTGTTATATGTTGCAGGCTGATTCAAGTCTCAATCCATCCAAATATAAATAGCGGTTCCATGTGAATTGAAGGTATTACTAATTTCAAAACTTTAAAACTCAGACTCCAATCGTTGTTCATGAATGTTGTTTTTTTGTTATAATTATGTTTGAAATATCAGTATATGTTATTTTCAGTTGCAAGTGAAGATCAACAACGAAGAAAGCTGGTGCTGCACCGCAAAAATGAAGAGAGTAAAACAGTTTATTCGATTATAAAAATGATAAATTATATTACAAAGTTTCATAAAAAAAGTAAAATCTACAAAAACAATACGTATCTAAACACAAAATAAATATGTGTCTCATATTACAAAAATTAAATCTACAAAAACAAATTATATCTAAACACAAAATAAACATAAATTATATTACAAAGTTTCATAAAAAAAAAAAAAATTCCCGTGGAGGTGCACGGGTTATAATCTAGTTGTTGAATTATAGTTTTACCCTTCGGTTTGGTTTGGAATTATTGATTTTGTCCGGATGATATTGAAATTGACAGTTTAGTTTGGTTTAAGAACTTGAAAACCGAATTGTTCTTTACTTTTGCAGCTTTGCATCCTAAATAAAGTCTTTTAAAAAAAAAACACACACACATACAAAGTCATTATGTTTAAAATTTAAATCATTATAAAATTTAAAATGTGAGTCCCAACATCAGATGTGCCGTGAAAAAAGAAAAGAAAAAAAGTTGAGATATATCATAAAATAACATAAAAATTGGTTTTTATTCTAAATCTAACCCACCTAATTTAAATTAGTGATGTTACATTTGGAATAAAGACTTAAAAGTGTGTACTATTTTAGAAAATTGCCAGAAGAAAAGTTTTAGTTGATTAAACTTTAGCGGTTAAGAAAATAGATGTATTTAAGAATTTATGAATTATAAGCAAAAATATTATTAGAAATTAAAAGACTTGCTTCGTGTTTTCCATTTTATGTTGTCTTTGTTTAACAAATCTCTTGTCAAATTGGCAACAGATCACCACCAATCACAACTATTTTTGTTGCATATCCCATATTCAAAATAGAACCAAACAAAAAAAAAGAAAAAAAAAGAAAAAAAAAGATAGAATATAACGAATTCATAAAAGAAAAAGATAGGATATAACTAATTCATAGTGGTTAGATGGTTCATCAAATTAGTTAAATGATCCAGTTTTCGTTCTAGTTAAATACAACTTTTTCACATGTCTCCGAAATTTAGTTGAACTTCGGCATAGGATCTCTGATAATAATAATAGTATAATATTTTGCAATAGAGCATAAAATAATCTGTCGAGAAAAAAACGAACTCTACATAGAATTAGAGCAACTTTCCACCATCGGAAATGTTGACAACCGACAACACCACAGGGGATATAGAGCTGAATAATAGTACATGAAAACAAAACAAAACTTTCTGTTGTGATCCATGTACAAGAACTAAACCTAGTGACTAAATTTTTGTTGTGGATACAAATTGGAAATCATGTTCAAATACAATCCGATCAGTCACTGGTGCATGAGAAAAGAATCTTCAATTGTCTATATATATATAGTGGTTTTTCATATCTTATGCTATGTGTTGTTACAAGTTGTGGTCAAGTATATTATATACACACATTAGGCAGAAAGCTTTCTAATTAATTTATTGTGGACCGACCTTTTATTAACATGTGTACCTCGGCTTTCTATCAGACATATATTCGATTAATTAATACTTCTAAAGTGATGTTTTAAAGGTTTTTTGTTCTCAAATAAATAATATTTTCAGTTTTCAATATAAAATTAAATAGTTTTTTTTATTATTTTTGACTATTTGTATTTTGCAGATTATTTTCTTATTAGTTGAAATGTATTTAAATAGATAATAAATGATGTTTTTAGTATAAAAAAAATAAAAATTAAATAAATTCTTAATCTGTGTGCAAAAACCTTAAACATCACTTAAAGGGAGTATGACTCTTGTTTATTAATAGGGAAAAAAACTCAAATCACATGTCGTAGTAATCACATTCCCCAATTATAAAGCTGGATTAAGTATATCACGCAGTGTTCGAAAAATCGGCCTAGACGGCCGCCTAGGCAAACACAAGCCGCTTCGATTTTAGACTAATCGGTGGTATTAAGTGGACAGTTGAGTTTGGTGGTTTAAGCGGCGACTAGGTGGGAAGGCAGGATTAGGCGATTAGTTCCGCATAAGGTTTTTCATTTTTTCTAATTAATAATTAGAAATTTTAATTTTCAAACGACATGGTTTTGAGTCGATTGGGATTATCCACTACAGCACGATTCATTTTTTTTTGTTAAAAGTTGAAAGATGAAGCATTTTTGGGGTGATGGGAATGAGAAAGCAAAAACTCAAAAAAATATTCACATAAACGAGGAGACAAAAGTTGGTACCTTTAATGCTTTCACATTGTCCAAGTGCTTAACCCGATTCATCCATTGTTTGAGAATACGATTAACAAGGCTAAGGCATTTACAATTTTGATTTATGCCCATCACAAGACATTATCTATTATGAGGAAGTTTACGCAAGAGAAATGTGATTAGAATCATCATTAGAATTTTATTTATTTTTTAAAACTCAAATCGTTTGCTTATGTTTATGCTTTATAGTTTTACGTTTTTGAACTTTTTTCTATTCATAGAACATATGATTAAATTATTTCATTATGTTTAATTATATAGAATTAGTTCATTATATTTATATGTAGTATGTATATAACTATATATTGTTTTGTTATAAAACCACCTAGACCGCTTAAAATCGTGTAGACGCTGACTAGGCAGGTTAGGCGCTAGGCGGAGAATCGTCGTCCGCTCAGCGTCTAGCGCTTTTTTGAACACTGATATCATGTAGTTTAATTTAAGTATTTAATAATAAGATGTACGGTACATATATATCAATAATCATACAATGGCACTGATTACCATAGATCATTTTGTGTGGCTGTCATGATTTATTATAATGGGATCATGGATTAATCGGTGAACTTTATGTTCATCATCGTTTCAAAATCTAAAAGCAGATCTTGAGTTGCATAAATAATTTATTTTTCAATTCATTTGATGATCTTTTATTCTTTTTAGTTCGATCTAATGATCTATAGTATCAAGTTTGGGTTTTAATTAGTATTAAGACTTAATCCGCGCTAATTATACTGCAGGGTAAATTTTTGGGATAGACTGCCTAAAACCCCCTACTCATAGAACCTTAACTATTTCCTCCCAAACTATTTACCTCTTTATTAACCCCCCTCAACTTATAATTTTCATCTCTAAACCACCTAATATATTTTATTCTGTTTAATCCCACCTCTCTAATCAAAATCATAAAATCGAGTTTAAGTAGCGTTTAATAAACAGTGATTGCCCATAATAAAAAAACCCGATCCGACTTGAAATAATCCGACTAGACCAAAATACTCCACAAAAAACAAACAACATTCTACAACTTGTTTCTCTTGCACAAGAAAAAACAATAATTAAGAAAAATAATCAGAAGCAAGTGAAGTCGATCCTCTCACGGTGCTCATGATGGTGAGGAAGGGATTAAACAAACAATTTTTTTTTTTCAAAAACAGGTCGGATTATTTTAAGTCGGATATTATGGGCAATCACTGTTTATTAAACGCTACTTAAACTCGATTTTATGATTTTGATTAGAGAGGTGGGATTAAGCAGAATAAAATAGATTTGATGGTTTAGAGATGAAAATTATAATTAAGTTTGGGGGGATTAATAAAGAGGTAAATAGTATGGGCGGAAATAGTTTAGGTTCTATGAGTAGGGGGTTTTAGGCAGTCATCCTTAAATTTTTTTAAAGAAATTTTTTTGAAATTTAAGGAAAATTGCTTTTATTTGAATTTTATAATATGTCTAATTCATGATTATATATAGAGTTGTCAAACGGAATAATTTGTCTATTTAACCCATTTTGTAGTTGACTAAAATATTGTTCGGACTAACCCGCAAAATCTATAATCTTGAAAACATAACTCTAATATGCACCGTTTAATGACTCTAGTTTTGCGGTTAGTTCACGAACTCTTAAAAAAAAATCAATTTTCTTGTATCTAAATTTTTTATAAAATCAGTAAAATATTTTTCAACTTTTATTTTGATATATATTCAAATAAAATATAATAAATTATAGTGAAAAATATAGCAAGACCCAACCCATCCGGCTGAGCACCACTGGTGGTCCACCCCAAAAAAGTAGACAAATTCGAAATACACAGATCCAGATTAAAACTCACCTTTCGAAATCCCTAGCTGAATACTTCACAATCGTAAATAGGTAAGAAGACGCCGTTCAAGTATACTGTTAAAACAAAGCTCTTTATAGCGAAGGTAAAAACCTAAATTTTGGGGTTTTTTTTTTGTAATTTACCCATACAAGACTTTAGGAACTATCCACAATTCTATGTACATATGCAGCCCGTCCACCAATTATTATCCATATCACCGGTGGGTTTGTCCACGAGGTTCTGTCCATGAGGTTCTGTTCCTTCCGTTTGAAACAACGTTTCCCCATCCTCATTTATAGCCGACTATAAACAACACAGTTGTTACACTCTTAAAATAACATCTATTATCGATAATGTGGGTTCCAAAGTCAAAACCATCAAATTAAAACTTTAGAATTTATTTCCCCAAAAAACAAAAATTTAAGAGTCTAATGGATGGGTTGCTCAAAGGTCACGTTTTAAACCAGAATCATCTTCTCCAATCGACACATGTGTTGTTATAAACCAGAAGTCATCTTCACCAATCGACACCCATTTTCCCATGTTCTCCCATGTAACTATAAGTTATTCCCCTCTTCTATTCTCAAAGGAACTTCCACACACCCAAAAATAAAAAATGGAGAATCAAAGCAATCTTTCTACGTTGCCTACTGATCTCTTAAACCAAATTCTCCTTCGGGTTGGAAGTTCTTCTATTATTGATTTGTCTAAATCCAAGATCGCTCTAATGGCGTTTAATGAACTCTCTCAAGAGGACCAGTTCCTAAAAGTTGTCGATCTTATCTCCATGCATTGCCCTAGTTGGTTGATCGGACCAGAGATCATAGCTTTTCGTTTCAATTGCCTTCAACGTCGCAATCCATCGGCACTGTTCTTGAAGGGAGCTTCTGATTTCTTTCGCCTTCATAGATTAGATGATGGGCTTGCTATCCTCGGGGAAGGCGCTCAACGAGGTGGCATGATGGCCAAGTATTGTTTCACCATGCTTCGTTTAGTTATGGAAGGCAAGGAAAATGGCTTATGCTCTGTCGCTCACATCCGCCGTGAAGACGCAGTCGGTCTGAGAACGGCCATAAAAAACTCCGATAGACGAACATGGACATATCCCCTACCCGTAGAGTTCGTTCAATGAAAACATCATTTGAATTTAAGTATAGCGGGCTCGAAATGTGGATGTTAAACAAACAATTGGGGATGCCATCTCGATGATAAGGTCTGTAACTCTTGCTTTTAGAAACTAGAGGCATCTCTTTTCTGTGAAACCATGCCCGATCATGTTTTTGAATGGCCTTATTGATACGAGATATTTTTCGATTTCAATTATCCAAGTGTACTCATGTCATTGTAGCACTTGAGATGTCAATTCATATGGGGTTAAGATTGAAGTACTAAGAATGCAAGAAACTTCTTAATCTAGAGCAAAATGTTTGTGGGTTTTTATGTTTTTTAGCGAAAAAAAAAGAAAGAAAAAAAAGCAAAACACAAAAAAGAAAAACGTTGGATCATAGCTTAAACTATCAAAAGAGAAGATTAACAATTAAACAATGAATAATTTGGAAGCATTAAACACTATCTTAGAACATGGAACACAATTCAATTTTTGACTAGTCCACTCCCGTGGTACTAATCACTTCATCGATTACTCGATTAAGCTAAACTCCCGTATGCAATCGAAAATAATTGATGAGCATCAATCACAAGTCCATTAAGTTCACTAAACACCCTAACTCAACTCTCGTAGGCTAGGGATGAATAGCTCACAAAAGGTTTGGTTCAAGCAATTCATTGACTCCTTCCGGATGTGAAATGCATAAGTTCAAGAAATGAATGAACAATTCTAATCTAGTACTAACACAATTTACTCGAATCTCTCCCTAATGCATGGGATGAGACCAAAAATCTAACTAATCTAATGTGTAATTCTAGTTTGGTTTGTCATGTCAATTCTAGCCTTAAAAAAAAACCTACGTGAAAGATTTATTCAAGATCATCCTAAATCACCATTATCTAACCATCAATAAACCAAATAAAACCTAAACATGATCCAACAAAAATCTACTCATATAAACATGAAGAACAACAAAGGAAAATATGTAAACATAGTAAAAATACATAAATGAAAGATAAAAGAAAGAAAGGTAAAGAAATCCTTCTCTAGAAATGGCATGGATATGAAGATCTTGTCCAAAACTTCAAAAGAGAGTTTATGGAACACATCCATTTCTTAGGGAGAGGAAGACTTTGGATCCTTAGATCCTTACTTGAAAATAAAAGCTAAGAGAAATGTTGTATTTATTATTGGATGGGTGATGTATGAAATTGGATGTTCTACAAATGAGGGATTCCACCCCTTTTTATAGGAGATGATGAATCCTCATTTTTACAATAAAGAAAACTAATATAGATCTAGATATAGAAAAAGAGATTATGAGTTTGCATAAAGATAAAAGAAGAGTGATAATGTTGTAGCATGATGATGTCCAACACTCTTGTTCTTTATGGGTGGCTTGAAAGTGAATGAGTTGGCTCCAAAGTGGAAAAGTTATGGTGGAAAGTGCAAAACCCGTCATGCTTTACATGTCTTTAGTAATCTGATCATATCTTTTTAACCACACCTCTGAATGGTGCACTTCTTAAGAGTCGATCTTTCACTAGCTTTAGATTGCCACGGTATCTTCCGGTAATGATATGTCTTCACTAAACTAATTGTATCTCTTGAACGGCTGATGAAAATCCCATGAAACCAACGCCAAAATGAAGCCGACTCAATTGTCTACAACTTTGATCAAGACCTCAGATTAATCTGGGCGCGGGAAGGTATTCATCCGGATTTATCTTTAGACGCGTTGTTCTTGACTCCTAATCCAGATCGGTTGCTGGATCGAGTGTGTAAACCGATCTGGAGACCGATCCTCTCTTATTTTTGCTCTATTTGCTTCTCCTTTGATCCATCTTGAAGCTCCAAGCATCTCTTTCAATCCAAGTTACTCCTAAACACCTGAAAACAAGCCAAAAACGACACAAAACAACCTAGGACATCTAAAATGCAAATGCAAGAATATGAATATAAATATGCACTAAAACACAATGAAAACACTCAAGAATGAAATGAAAACTAATAAAAATAAATGTACTAAAACGCTAAAATATGGTGTTATCACTTATTAGCGTACTCTGTCTTAAAATGATTGATGATGCTGTCTTTTACTTTTAAATGCCCTTATTATAGTTCTTCTGGACCATCTCTTATTAGGCCATGCTTTTGTTTGTTTTTGGTCGGTCTTTATAAGTCCTTATGTATGTGCTTTTTTTTTATAGAATCGTGTCAAACCTGATGTTGATGCACGTTTTATTATCAATTTTCGTGATAGCCTACTAATCCCAGATTCATACACCCCAAATAGCAAATAATCCCAGATTCATACACCCCAAATAGCAAATCATATCCACAATATATTTGGAACCCCATACTTGTCTCGGTGTCAAACCCCCAAAGGAGTTTAATTTGTTTTTTATTTTTGATATTGCTTCTACATTTCTAGACCAGAATTGTTATTACAGAATTCACGAAACACCAGTAAATGTTACCATATTACAGAATTCAATTTCGCACACTTATCCATGTCCATGCATCCATACTCTTAATCACCAAACTCATGGACAGAGATCTGTGTGTGAGGAGAGTTTTGCGGGACTGAAGGCCATGTTGACTAGTACTCCAGTTTTGGCGTTGCCTGAGTCGGGCGAGCCTTACGTGGTGTACACCGATGCGTCGGGAGTGGGTCTTGGATGTGTGTTGATGCAGCGGGGGAAGGTTATTGCCTATGCTTCGCGGCAGCTGCGGAAGCATGAGTGCAACTACCCTACCCATGACCTGGAGATGGCTGCAGTGGTTTTCGCTTTAAAGATTTGGAGAGCTTATCTTTATGGCGGAAAGGTGCAGGTGTTCACAGATCATAAGAGCTTGAAGTACATTTTCACTCAGCCTGAGTTGAATTTGAGGCAGAGGCGCTGGATGGAGCTAGTGGCCGATTATGATCTGGAGATAGCTTACCATCCTGGTAAGGCTAATCTGGTTATGCGTTGAGTCGGAAGCGGGTGGCTTTGGCTCGGGAGCCCGAGGTGGAGTCTTTGGTGAGTGAGATTAGCACATTGCGCTTATGTGTTGTATCTCAGGAACCTTTGGGCTTAGAGGCGGCTAACCAGGCGGATCTTTTGAGCAGAGTTCGGTTGGCTCAGGAAAAAGATGAGGGTTTGGTTAAGGCTTCGAGAGCGGAGGGTTCTGAGTATCAGGTATCTGCGAACGGCACTATCCTTGTTAGTGGGAGGGTATGCGTACCTTTGGATGAGGATTTGCGACGAGAGATCCTGAGTGAGGCTCATTCGAGTATGTTCGCGATTCATCCAGGAGCGACTAAGATGTACCGCGATCTCAAGCGCTATTATCATTGGGTCAGGATGTTGCTAACTGGGTCGCGTCGTGCGACGTGTGCCAGTTAGTGAAGGCAGAGCACCAGGTCCCGAGTGGTTTGTTACAGAGTTTACCCATTCCAGAGTGGAAGTGGGATATGATCACGATGGATTTCGTGGTGGGTTTACCAGTTTCTCGGACCAAGGATGTTGTTTGGGTCATCGTTGATCGATTGACCAAGTGTGCGCGTTTTCTGGCCATTAAGAAGACCGATGGGGCGGTGGTTTTGGCTAGGAAGTACGTGCAGGAGATTGTGAGACTGTACGGAGTACCGGTGAGCATTGTCTCGGATCGGGATCCTAAGTTCACATCGGAGTTCTGGAATGCGTTTCAGGCGGAGATGGGCACGAAAGTGCACTTGAGCACGACGTATCATCCTCAGACAGATAGGCAGTCCGAGCGGACCATCCAGACTCTGGAGGATTTGTTGAGGATGTGCGTGCTGGATTGGGGTGGTCACTGGGTGGATCACTTGAGCTTGGTAGAGTTTGTGTATAACAATAGCTACCAGGCGAGTATTGGGATGGCTCCATATGAGGCTCTGTATGGGAGGTCATGTCGTACCCCCTTGTGTTAGACACAAGTGGGGGAGAGGAGCACTTTGGGTGCGAGTTTTGTTCAGGAAACCACGGAGAAGATCCGGGTTTTGAAGCTGAACATGAAAGAGGCCCAGGATCGGCAAAAGAGTTATGCCGATAAGAGGCGGAAAGAGCTGGGGTTCGAGGTGGGAGATAGTGTGTATCTCAAGATGGCTTTACTGAGAGGTCCGAACAGGTCCATTACTGCGACTAAGTTGAGTCCGAGGTATATGGGGCCGTTCCGGATTGTGGAGCGTGTTGGACCGGTAGCGTATCGGTTGGAGTTACCCGCGGTTATGCAAGCATTTCATAAGGTCTTCCATGTGTCGATGCTGAAGAAGTGTTTGCATAGGGGTGACGAGGTATTGGCTGAGATTCCGTCAGATCTCCAGCCCAATATGACCGTTGAGGCGAGACCTGTGAGAGTTCTCGAACGGAGGGTCAAGGAGCTTCGTCGAAAGAAGATTCCGATGATGCGAGTTCTGTGGGACTGTGACGGGGTGCAGGAGGAAACTTGGGAGCCAGAGGCTAGGATGGAAGCGAGGTTCCGGAAGTGGTTCCAGAAGCAAGCTGCGGCTTGAGTTCCATCGAGAGGTTCCAGTTTCGGTTATAGCAGTGTGCTATGTGTGTTTCATTTTGTATTTCCGTTGTGTAGAACGATGTTACATTATGATGTATAATAAGATGAGTATTTCTTATTATTGGTGACTTTGGGAGTCACGGTTTCGCATCACGTTTTGGGTAAAAAGCGTTAATGCGAGAGAGTAATAAGATGGATGTTCTTATTGCTGTTGTGAGCGTTGCGTATTTTCAGTTAAGCTTGTTCGGGAAAATGAGTCAAGTGACACGACCGGGTTATTTCACTTAGCGGTTCTATGTGGGGGGTCGGATTGCAGGCGTATGGTACTTGTTTGTTTATTATGTTTGTATTGATGACCTACTGCAGAGAATTGTTGGGTGTTAGAGGTAGCCTAGTCATGGTTGTCTTGACAAGTTTTTTTTCTAAAGCGAGCTGACACTGGAAGGTGCGCAAGGGCGGTGCGATGACCGGGTTATTGGTCATGCACGGCAGATATTCCGGGTGCGGAATATGGGTGATGCCGGTGTTGCCTTGCGAGGATTTACACGGATCACGGGAGGTAGTTCAGTCGAGATGCTTATAGATGTGTGACTTATTGCTCGTTGAGAGGACTAGTTCCTCTGGTGCCGATAGCTCGCAGGACTGTGTGTCTTGAGAGTGTGACTGGCGATGTACCCAGGCTCGGGAGGTTTATAGCCTAGAGTGATACGTGATACCGTGGATTCATAAGGAGTATATCCTAGACGTAGGATATATTGCCTAGAATTGAGTGGTATGGGGTATCGACTCTTGCAGGTTATATTATCGAGTGGAGTGGTACGGCAGATACCCAGAACTCGGAGATGCTGCGGTGTCTTGGGTGTTGTGGTATGGTTGATACCTTGCGAGGTATGGCGGATATCCTGCGGGATATGGCAGATGCTCAGAACTCGGAGATGCTGCGGTGTCTTGAGTGATGGGGTTTGGCTTGTGTTTGAGCAATAAATACATATGATGCCGCGGTGTCATAAGCATAGGGACTGAGTGGGAAACCTCGGAGGTTGGTTTTGGACCTCGTGTGAGTGTTGAGATGGCCGGGTTGGCCAAGGTTTTAGTAATCGTTGCGACGATTAAGGTTCATGGGAGATGAACGGTTCATGGGAGATGAACGGTAACGAAGATTCGAGGTCGAATCTATGTTAGTGGGGGAGAATTGTAACGCCCGCGTTCCGGAAGAATTGATTATTGGGGTGAAATAATTAATTCGGGTTTGTTCCGGGGTAGTATCGATCGATACTAGGTGAGTATCGATCGATACCAGTTCGAGGGGCATCGATCGATACAGGGTGGTATCGATCGATACCGTGCGGAGTTAATTGTTTCCTTATATCTTCTTCTCTTCTTTTCTTACGCATGACCATTGTTTCTTTGGAAAAACGAGTTGGTCGAGTGCGAGAGAGAGAGAGAGAGAGAGAGAGAGAGAGAGAGAGAGAGAGAAAGGGAAGGAAGCTTGGTGAAGCTTGGATCTTGCGAGATCAAGGGGATTTGAGCTTGGTGAGAAGCTCGAAGAAGGGATTGGAGGAGCGTTGGTTTTGGCGTGAGACGGAAGGTCTTCTAGAGCTCGATCCGTCCGATTTAAGGTGAGTTGTGACCAAAGGTTAGCAATTAAGCTTGTGTGATGCTTAGTTAAGCTTGATTGTTGAATCTTGTGGCTTGTGTGACGATTTGTGTGGCGATTTCTGGGTTTAGATTTCGCGTAGGTCGTGAATCGCAGGGGAGTATCGATCGATACCAGGGGTGTATCGATCGATACCAGTCCCTTGTCGGTAGACTCATGTTGAGTCGGTATCGATCGATACTAGGGGTGTATCGGTCGATACCAGTCCCTTGTCGGGAGGTTGTGTTTTGGTTTGGGCATCGATCGATACCAGGGGGTATCGATCGATACCGGTTGTGGTTGTGCGTGTGTGTTTAGTTTTTCATAGAGTTGAATTACTGATTGTGCTGGAAGTTTTAATTGGTGTTAATTAATTCTTCGTATTGTTAATTGCTCATTGTTGTTAATTGTTAGCCTGTTGTTGGGAGGATCAATCTCACTCAGCGTTTGGTTAGCCAAATGTTGATGCATCACTTTTGTCGATGCAGGTAAAGATAAGGCGTGATCGTGGAATCGAGGCAGTGAAGAGGGGATGATTAGGACCTGGGGTTTTTAATTGTTGTTTTATTGCTTTCGCTGTTGTAGAACTGTTAACACTGGTTTTGTGTTTATGTGTGTTGTATTATTTATTTCCGTTTAAAAAAAAAAAAAAAAAAAGGGGTGTGGTCGTTTCACATATACTCGATTTCATCTGAGATTCTCCAAACTGCTGCATCATCTACCAACATGGCATCTACCCACACTCTAGATGCATTTGGACCCAAGCGAACAAAGTGGACCATTTGATCAGGGTCTGTTGAATGCACACGTCCTTCAGCAACAACTTGTTTCCTCCCACTTATATCCATCAATTTACACTTCTGATTCGCCTTTATCGCTTCAGCTCCAAGTTTAAGCTGCCATTTTTTGGCAATATAAACCATTAAAAACTCAGAGACTAATAACCAGAATATGATTTAAAACCAAACCAAACTGTTTACCGTATCTGTTGATGGAGACTTCTGAGTAGGGGATTTTGATGATGTTGATCCTGATTTTGCACCGTTTGTGTATGTTGCCTCAGTAAGGGATTTTGATGTTGATCATGATTTGGCACCTTTTGATATAGTTGGTTCAGTAGGAGACTTAGAACTTTTTGTTACAGATTTCTTACCTGTGCATGTAGCGTTTCCTACTGGTGATAGCTCACTTGATGCAGTCTTGTGAGAAGGAGATTTTGATGTTGTTCCATATGTTGGGTTTTCAAAAACAACTTTGCTAGCAGGCCATGATACAAAAGAGTGTAAGCAGTTGTCAATGTATGTCACATCCACCGTAGGCCTCCATATAAAAGTCTCAAGTTCATGAACCACATCCAGAAAAACTTTTACAGCCTTCGGTCCGAGAGGAAGTCCTTTAACCAATGCTTTTGGTTCTTGTGTCTGCCAACGGCCTTCAGCAACTACTACTTCAGAATCACTCAAATCAAGTAGTTTGCATTTATTGAGAGAATTAGTTTTTGAGCCCTGTCAAAAAAGACATTGAAAAAACAATCTAATCAATGTCCAAATCAATAACCTGAGTAATATGTGAATGAAATAAAAACATTTACCAGTGGTGCAATGTCTTCTTCTGGGAGCCCCTGACCTAGTTGAACACATTTTCTCTTAAGCCATGCAATCATATGTCCTACATCGTTCTCAATGGTGAACATGTTAGTCGCAGGTCTCCAGAGGAATGTTTGTGGTACAGTAGCCGAGTCAACGAGGACTTTAACATCTGTAGGGCCTAATCGACTATCATTCACTATTTCATCTGGGTCAGAAGAAACAATACGCCCCTCAACAACGTTTACATCATCATCAGCCCATTTAATTAGAAGACACCTGTGTTGTGACCTTTTGTTCACACTCTACAAAATGTTTAGGAAAAAAATTGTCAGAATGTTAGCTAGTAAACAAATCACAGATATGATATAAGTTACTTACTCTTGCAGCCGAGTTTTCACCACTAAATAAATCATTGTCTTGTCTCTGTAACCAAAAACCAAAAACACAGCTTAATATCATGTAATACCTTATGATGGTAATGAATACACAATAAAGTAGTGTCTACCTGGTTTTTGAATTTGGCAAGTTCAGCTTGTAACTGAATGACCTTTCCTAGAGATCAGCTTGCTTCTCTTGCATTTCAGACATAGTCATGTGCTTAACTTGGAAACAAGCTAATTTGGTCTTGCTCATGTTTCTACCCATTGCTCTCATACGACCAGGATTATCAGGTCCTAACAGTTGGATCAGTGTGTCTTCATCTTTATTTGTACTTGATGATGGATTGGCCCTAGTCTCAACAATCTCAGCTGCCTTTTGCTATATATATCAGAAAACAAATATTGAAGTTATTATGTAGAAGTAAAAAAAAAACTCAAACTAAGCTCATTAGAAGCAAAACTGAGAAACTCACAATCTTCTCTGCGGCATTTGTGTTAATAGGAGTACCATCTTTTTTGGTACGTGATTTGACCCAGACTTTGAGCCTTGTAACTTCAGAAGGGTCTTCAGAACTAGTTTTCTATGTGAACATACTATGTCAATAGTGTTGTATAAACATTTATAAGTATAAATGAATAATTCTAGTATGCTTACCATCTCTTCTGCTAGTCTAACCATTCCTTTGCGACTACAAGTGTGAGGAATCTGTTTGCGTCTTCTTTCCTTATAGCTATCACTCACAACCTAACATATGATTGTTAATATTATCTACGAAATAACTTACTTAATGCCAAATGAATACCTTGAATTCTTGGCTAGTTTTGAGCTTAACAAATTTACGCCATTCAGTAGGAGAAACATTCTTAGGTCGGAGAAGATTTCTCTGTTGGTTATTCTCAGCTTCATTAATGCTGGTAACTAGGTGTGATTTTGATGACTCCACAAGCATCCCATCTGCTTAAGAACTGCAACCCTTTGGTAATCTTCATCTAGTTCAAACCTAGCCTGCACTCACACACCAAATAAAACAGTAAGCTGCACATTAAGTTAATTTAGAATATGCCATTGTAAAGAAATTATCACTTGGACAGATTTCCAAAGCACTGTCTTCACTTCTTCACTGAGTTTTTTCCAGCTTTCAAGTGTGACCGGAACGTGTTCCCTTACAAGTGGACCTAAGTATGAAGACAATTTCACTGAGCCAGAACCATAAGGTTCTCCCATGAAATTGAATTCTACTTGCACTCTGGTATTTGGATCTTTAGCGATGTCTTTCATCCTTGTCGGTCCTCGCTTTTTCTTACATGAACGTGTAACTACACCATCACGGTCTCCAGATAGTTGAACCTCACCATCAGGCTCTTCTTCATTATGCTGATCTTTTGGCTGAGGCTCATCAACTTTCTGCTCCTCCTCTGTATGCTCATCAATATTCTGCTCAGTCGGTTCCATTACTTCTGGTTCTTTTGAAGGTGTCTCCTCTACATTATCCTTACATGTTTCAACAGGACCCAGGAACTCAACTTCTTCATCGGCTGGTGTTTGTTTCTTTTTTTATTTTCTTCCACGCTTGTTATTCTTCTTAGGTCCCATTTGAAGTCACCTGAAACAAATTACAAGATAAAGAGTTAAATCAATACATAAAAAACGAAACGCAACAAGCAAACAATGAAGAAGCATACACAACAAGCACACAACAAACAAGCAGACAATGACCAAGCAAACTATCAAATAAGCAGAACAAGTTTCACACATAAATTCCTTCACAATAACTTCTTGCATTCTCTGATTCATCTATCTCAACATCCATGTCAATATTTGATGGCAATGGCCAAATGTCTGCATTTCCCTCTTGAATATCCTTCTTACTGTATCTTCTTGAAGGTCCTCTCATGACAACATACCAATTTGATGACTCGTTATCCCTTGAGTAGAAGACATGCTTCGCTTGAGAAGCTATTATGTACGGATCACTTGTAAAGGATGCTTGACTATGATTCATGTTAACCATAGTAAATCCATCTTCAATCTTCACTCCGTTACCTTTAATTGCCCATTGACACTTGAACAGAGGCACGTAGAAGACATTATAATCCATTAATATAATGTTAGTTACTCTGTCGTAGTAAGAGACCACATCAACCACTTGTGATGTGTCTTTGGCACTTGATCTACACACTGCCGTAGCCTCGTAGTAAACCCCACTGTTATGAGTTTTCCTATCCACTGATATTGTGTGAAACATTTGCCCATTCACTATATAACATGTATAGGACCTTGCAGAACATCGTGGGCCATAAGCTAACCACTTGAGTGTTTCTTCATGTTCTGTAGAATCAAGCCGTACCCGAGAAAGTAGTTCAACCAAGTTAAACACATTTACAGTAGGCACCATAAGAAGACAACTTTGGGGAACTTAAAAATAACTTCACATGTTCTTTTAGCCATGATGCAAAATTCTTAGTATGCATACTCCATAACACTGAAGCTTCTCGTCGACATCTTTCATTTGAATCTTGTAAATACTGCAGATGCTCACTTGTAGCACATTGAAAAGGTATACGACATGAATCAGACTGTTATTCATACAAGATGAGAAAATATATATACTCACAGAGAAAGTCATACTTACTCAACATAAGGTTCCACGAGAGCCATGTTTTGGATGATAGCAAGATGTGCTATTTTCTTCTCTGTTTCAGTGAGAGTAATAGAAGTGCCAATGGATATTGGCCGACCTTCTAAGAGAGAGTTGTTCTCATACTCTATGTTTCTATCTAGCTTCTCATGTACATTTGTTGTCTTCTTCAGAAATTCACTACAAAACTGGATACATTCCTCAGCTAGATAGGACTCAGCAATACACCCTTATGGTCTTGCATGATTTCTCACAAAGTCTTTGAGAACTTTCATATACCTGAAACAATGTCAGTTAAGTTAGACTAGCATCAGAAAAGGTAATTTCTAAACATTCAAATATACATTACCTCTCGAATGGGTACATCCATCTAAAATGGACTGGACCACCAAGGCGGGCTTCCCTTCCTAAATGCACAGTCAAATGCACCATGATATCAAAGAAACTTGGTGGAAAAAACCTTTCAAACAAGCAAAGAGTCTCAACAATCTCAGCTTCCATCACTAAAAGCTGCTCCCTGTCAATTACTCTCTGACACAAGTGGTTGAAGAACGAGCATAACCGAAAAATTGCTAGCCTAGGACCTTTAGGTAACAACCCTTTCAGTGCAATCGGAAGCAGTTGTTGCATTAAAATGTGGTAGTCGTGTGATTTGAGACCCATGACTTTGCAGTCATTGATAAGTAGATTTTGTGTTAAGTTCATATCAATTACTCAAACCTACTCATATCATTGTAGTATTTGAGGATCGAACCAAAGAGGTTAAGATCAATGCACTAAGAATACATGAATCTTCCTAAGCTAGAGCAAATGTTTTTGGGTTTTAATGTTTTTGAATTAAGTAAAATGCAAGAAAGAAAACAAAAGATAGAAGTGTTGGATCATGGAATAAACTATCAAATGAATGATTAACAATCAAATAATGATGACAAAGATTGCATTAAACACTATCCCAGAACGTGGGATTCATAAATATGACTAATCCATTCTCATGGCACTAATCACTTCACTAATCACCTAATTGACATAAACTCTTGTTTGCAATTAGATAATCAATGAGCATTAATAAACAATCCCAATTAGTTCACTAATCACCCTTGACATCAACTCTCATTGGCAAAGATGTGAAAAGCTCACAAAAGGCTTGGTTCAAACATTTCATCGAACACCTCTCGGGCGTGAAATGCCTTAGTCCTAGATTCGATCTCTCAATCTAAATCTAGCATTAAGAGCTAACCTATGTGAAGGATCTAACAAGGATCAACTTAATTCATCATCATCTAACCATCAAGACAATTGACTAACGATGCTAATACACACAATCTATGTTATTCCTTAGGTTAAGATCACTAATTATGACTAATCCTCTCTCAAGGCACTAATCACTTTGCTAATCACTAAATCAAGATCAAATTCTCATTTGTGATGAAATGATTAGCAAGCATTAAGATCAATATTAAAACCAACCAATAAACACCTTAAGCAACTACTCTCATAAGTTAAAAATGTTTATCTCTTTCTAAGTTCTTTGGGGAATTTCATCAAACACCTTGTGGGTGTGAAATTTCCAAAGATCTAGATTGACTCTCTCAAGTCCAATCTAGCATTAAGATCACTTAGAAAGAAAGGAAAACAATGATTTAGAATCTAAGCATCACAAATCAATCATCAACCCATAAAAATCAAGCAAACCAAAATCCAATAAAAACCATAAAGTCTAAACACCCTAAAGTCTAAACATGAAGAACAAAAGAGAAAAAGACATAAAGATAAATAAATTGCATAAATAAAAGATAGAGTTGAATAAATCTTCTCTACAGTGACATTTGTATGAAGAACAATCAAAATCCCTCCAAAATCATAAGAAAAGTTTGGGATAAAACCCAACTCTAGAAAGAAGAAAACGTGCTACAAAATTAGGTTTCAAGAGTATTTAAAGCAAAAAAGGGCGAACCGGGTCAACCCGGAACAAACCGGATATTGACCCGGTTGGATCTGGGTTGTGGTCACATAAGGGCTCTGTACCGACCAATCCTGGGCCAGTACTGCGGGTCGGTACAGATTTCTTCCTTGTACTGGTCGGGTAACGTCGAGCTAAGACCGGTCGGGCATTGGTGCGCTTGGGTCGTGTGCTGGATCGATGCTTGGTTGGTACGAGAGGGGAGCTGGGTCGGAGAGATTTGTACCGACCAGTCCTGGGTCGGAGAGATTTGTACCGACCAGTCATGGGTCGGTACAAATGGGTCGGCACAAATCTCTGCCTCAGTACCGAGCTGTAGTACCGACCTAGGATGGGTCGGCACTAATCATCATGAAGATGCACGCTGCATGGAGCTGGTCGATGTTGTCGCCTAGAGGAATGCATGCCGGGCGGTTCTCAGACGGTACAGGAAGTGGAGCTGGATCGGTACAGGCCTCTGCCTCAGTACCGAGCAGGTTGTACCGCATGAGAAGGGGTCGGCATGAGAAGTGGCTTGTACCGGCCGAGGTGTGCCGATCCAAGGCCGGTCGGTATGGGTCGCCAGTTTCGCGGTCAGTTGGGCATGGCTTCAGTAAAAAGGGCATATCTCCCAAACCGTACGTCTGAATGGCTTGATTCCAACTCCCCTGGACAGCTAACCCATCCCTCTACAACTTCCATGAAGACCATCGAGGCTGAATCAGATCGGAGGGTCGCTGTCTAGCCGCATCTTTGAGACGCCTCGGATGACCCTTGCTTCCTACTTTGCTTCACTGCTCCAAATATCTCCAAAACACCTAGAAACGCTCCAAATGCATACAAGACTCACTAGGACCTAATGCAAACACCTAGTACTCTAATTTAGACCAAAGAACTCTAAGAAATCTATGGGAAATACATGCATGAGACCAAAAACACTAACATAAATGCATGCTAGAACATGTAAAATATGAGTATATCAGTCATCTAAAGAAACACCTCTGGAAATGTTAGAACATAATCCATCTGGCCCTTTAAAGTCAAAAAGACGTCTGCAGAAGATCTTCTTCTCTGTCTTGGACAAAGACCACGGTGCTGCAGGAAGATATGTTCTTTTTCCTTGGTTTTTAGCGTGCAAATCTTGCCTAATACCAAGCTCCTCCAGGTCTTTACGAGCCGCAAGGCCATCCTTTGATTTCCCACAGTGCAACAATGTAGAAACTAAACTTGCAGCCACATTTCTCTCCACATGCATAACATCTAAGTTATGCCTAACTGGGAGTTCCTAATAAAAAGACATAGAAAACAAAAAAAACCAAAGTTAAACAAAGAATAATTGATGAATTATGTAAGATTAAAAGAAGCAGATGACAATAACAGTTTACCTCCCAGTAAGCTAGCTTGAAAAATATTGACCTCTTCTTCCACCTTGATATCTCATTCTCATCTACCTTAACTTCTTCATCTTCCTCTGATTCACTTGATAAGTCCTCACTATCAGAGACTGATTCAGTAAATTCATGCCTTTTTCTCTTACTTGCAGCTCTCTTAAATTTTCCAAAGTCATTTTTGAAATTTCTAAGGTTCCTATAAATTTCACGCCTAGTTAATATTCTTCCCCTTCTACCTTGTTCAGCTTTTCCATCAAACCACTTCTTCTTTCCCCTAAAACTATGTGTTGGTGGCAGACCCTTTCTGTGGCACATGTAGACATGTTTTCTGCTGAACTTTAACCACATACTATCTGTATTTTTGCCACATAAAGGACACCCCATTGTACCCTTTACTTTACAGCCTTCAAGATTCCCATACGCAGGAAAGTCACGAATTGTCCAAAGCAGCATTGCCTTAAGAGTAAACGTAGATCTACTAAAGGCGTCATAAGTCAACTCTCCAATGTTCCACAGCTGGTTTAGATCCTCAATGTTCCTTGCTTCAGCTGCAAAGGAAGGGTATCTTGTATTCATCTGAGCCCATGTAACTGAATCCACAGGATGACGCAGTTTTCCATCACTGCTTTTGTTACTAAAGTGCCACCGTAGAGCCTTAGCCATTTCCTCAGACCTGAACATTCTCTTCAGCCTTGGGATTAATGGAAAGTAACGTAATACTTTCTGAGGGACTCCTTTCTTTATTTCACCAGTGTGCATATTTGTTTTCCATCTTGAAGCCTTGCATTTTGGACATTTTTCGAGCTTCTTGAACCTCTTTCTAAATAAGCAGCAGTCGTTAATACAGGCATGAATCTTCTGGTAACCCATATCAAATGATTTCAGAAACTTTTTCACCTCATACAGTGATGTGTGTAGCACATTATCTTTTGGTAACATCTCAGGCAACGTTTCTAGCAGATCATTGAAGCTCTTATCAGACCACCCATTTTGTGTCTTCAATCTGAACAATGATACTATTGCAGACAACTTGTTGTGGCTAACACAACTTGGATACAATGGAGTCTCAGCATTCGCAAGCTTTGCAAGGAACTCATCTTCTTTCCTGTCCTCACCCTCAGCAATATCATCCAAATCATCCTTACCAGCAAACTCTTCATCCAAAAATGCAGCAGCTTGATATAACCCAAATATCTCGTCATTCCATTGACTACTGTTGCTTTCACCTGAATTTCCCTATGAATTCAATTCTCCATGCAGATACCAGTCAGCCCGCATTTTATAATCCTCATCAATTCCCTTAGTAACCAAATGATCTACTACAACACTGCCTGAGTGACGATCTATATTTCGGCAGTCAATGCAAGGACATACAATCATATCAATCCCTCCCAAAGCCGCAGCCACATCTCGTACAAATTTTGAAGCCCCTCTCTCATATCCAGGATCAACTCTTCGTAGTAGAATCAGAAGAAAAACAAAAAACAAACAAGTAAAGTCTCTAAACACCTATAGAAACCTAACCTATACAATTAAATTCTTTACATGCTAAGATGAACCCATGCTTTGTCCACCATTATATGTTCTAACCTTAAATGAAACCTTTAGTACCACAAATAACAACTTCATAGTTAAAGCAAGAGTTTCTACAACACAAAATCAGTAACTATACAGTCCAAATAACAGATAACTTGTCATCACATACTAACTTTATAATAGAAATCTCAATAAATCAATCTCAGAAAAGATAACCACACAATGTCAAACAAATTTCAGCATGTATAAAGCACGAAACCAAACAAAACAACAACAACAGAGAACCAAAGTGAAACACATACATTAACAAGCACGATAATGTATAGAGATAGGATACAAACCTGTGCTGTCATAAGAGCCAAATAAAAGCCTCATATTCCCGTTATTGCACTCACCAACACTTGCAAAAGAAAATAACCGAGTGAGTACAAAGGCAAACAAAAATATGAAGTTTTATATCTAGTTTTGATGTGTTTGACAAAACAAACTAAAAGAAGAGATGCATCTACAGTAGACGAGAACATATGAAGTTAGAGTCAACAAGATACATAACAGATGCATCGAATCTCAGATCCCTAAAATCGAACTTAATAAAACTACAAACCCATGCAAATTTTGTTAAGAACCACGACATCTCGAACTAAACAAATGACGGTAGATAACAAGCACACGAGAAATCAAAGCAAGAATACATGCCTTCGATTTGAGCTCACTGTCGAGACACAGATTGCGAAATTAGGGCCGGAGATAGATTAAGTGATGGCGGAGACCTCAAATTGATGGCTGGGATTGCGAAATTAGGGCCGTCGCGATAGTTCCAGAGGAAATTCTGAGCTAATTTTGTCTTAGGGTTCTAAGAGAAAGAGGGAAAGAGGGAAAATGAACTGAAAGAGAATAGAGTCTCACGACCCTAATATTTTGTTAAGTGTTTGGCGGAAAAGCTAATTTTAGCTTCCCGCTTAGTGAAATTTTATCTTAGCATTTAACCAATGCTATTATATTGTAGGGAAATTTCAAACGCATCTACGATACTCCACAATCAAAAATACTTTTTCTTAGCTCAATTTTTTCTTCCAAATTCTCTGTACTTTTTGCTATGTTTCTTCATCTATAAAATAATTCAATTATGAATTCATCTAGATATTCAACTATGTGTGTTTTCATATGTGTGTGTGTGTGTTTTCTTCGCCATATAGCTCTGTCTATAAAGTAACTTCGCCATATTGCTCTAATTTTTTTCCATATGTGTGTGTGTTTAAGTTGTCGTCCAAATTTTTGTTCGAGTAAGATTGATTTCTTTGTTTTATGTGTTTATTTTCTTTGAATTTGATTTGTTTTGTGTAATACTGTTTCAATATGGCTGCCGTTTTAAACCTAATTTGTTTATTATTTATTTTTAGGGTACAAAGAAGAAGGTATCAAAACAGAAGAAGATACATGATAAAGCAAGACTTTCAGTTATTGATCTTTTTTTGTCAACCTATTGATCTATTTGTTTTTTCATGCTTATATTTTTTTTAAAATTTGATATGATCTGTGTTTTACACTATAAATGTGGCTATAGTTTTTTGGTCTACGCAGATTAAAGAAACGATAGTCTCGATTTTTTTTTGTCATGTTTATTTTCCTCTAAATTTGATTTATTCTGGTTTTTTTTTGTATAAAAATGGCTATAGTTTTATATCGAAACAGAAGAAGAATAAGGATATGAGATACGTATCAAAACATATCACTACGGTGGATAAAAAGATAATTTGATCGTAGCAATAGATAATGGAAGAATCTCATCGTTTTGTTTGTGGTACTATTTCTTTTAGTTTCATTTTTTGCTGAATTATGTATTTTCTACATATGATTACAATTTGAAAACTAATTTACTATTTATGTATTTTTTTATAACACAAGGAAGAAGCCATCAAATAAGGTGAAAAAAGGTTTTGTCCCAAAGATATATACGGTGAAAGACCCTAAACAGGAATGTAACTTGAAAAAGGAAGTAGTCGTGTCTATGTGATATCACTGTATTTTACCACATCGAGTCTCATATTTTCTTTGGTTTTTCTTGTGTTTCATCTAGTTTTTATTATATATACATTGCATTTATGTCCAAAGCGAGTCACATTACATTTTAGATGTCCTATGTCGTTTTTGTTTTCTTTTGGCTTGCTGGAGCCTTTTTCAGGTGGTTAGGAGTGACTTGGAGTAGCTTGGATAAAAGGAGACGCTTGGAGCTCAAAAGAATATGCTTGGAGCTCAAAAGAATATGCAGAGGCCATTCGAAGTGCTTTAAAGATCGACTCATAAGAACGGTTTCCATGTGGATTTAGCTTCGGCGATCTTCATGAAAGTCGTAGATAATTGAGTTAGCTTCGCGTGAGTGTTGGACTCGTGTCATTCCGAGCTGTGGTGCAATAGTTATGGCCGATTTACTTAAGACTTGTTGAAACGATTTCTGAAGTCCATGGACGATTTCTGAAGTCCATGGACAATTTCTGAAGTCTAGAGGCCATTCGAAGTGTTTTAAAGATCGACTCATAAGAACAGTTTCCATGTGGATTTAGCTTTGGCGATATTCATGAAAGTCGTAGATAATTGAGTTAGCTTCGCGTGAGCATTGGATTCGAGTCATTCCAACTTGTGGTTCAAGAGTTATGCCCGATTTATTGAAGACGTGTCGATCTGGTGACTTTCCACTTGACTTTGGACCCCTCTACTTTTGTAATATATTGAACACTTTGTAGTTGTTTTTCAACAACTCACCACTGACGAAAATATCATCAGCTCTGCTCCTTTTTAATGTTTTAGAGAACTTATCTCTTCTCTCCTCTTGTATTCATGAAAGTGAAAGATTCAAGATCTACAACATTCTAGTGAAGATTTTCTTAACTTCTTTCCATCAATCTTCTTATTTTCACTATGTCTTGCTTTTGTTCGGTTTTGTTTTGTGATTTAGTTATGTGTGAGTAGTTTTATTATGGATTGTGGGAATGGTTGATTTAGAAGGATAGATGATGATCTCTTGATGTTTAGAACAAGATTAAAAAAGTTCTCATGTTTAGAAGTGGTCTTAAGGCTAGGATTGAACTAGCTACTCAATTTCTAGAACATGGACAAATTACACTTGAGAGAGGTTTGGTAATTGTCTAGAAGATGTTCTGATCATGTTTTTGATGCTTAGCAAGATGAGAATCATGACTAAGGATCATTAATTGGCTAAAAAGGATTTGTGTTTTATGCTTGTTGATAATTTTGTAGCAATTGGGAGATTAGCTAATTTGAATTATCAATGAAGGGTTTAGCATCATGAGAATGAGTTAAACTACTTATATGTGTTCTTTGCCATAGAATTCAGCCTCATTGAGTGATTAGAAACATCATTAGTGAATCATCGAATACTCTTAATCGAAAGCCATTTCCTACGATCCATATCTTTATTTTCTTGAGTAAAATTGTTTTAGTGTCTTGTTTTCTTTGAATCTGTGTTTCTTAAACTAGATTGTAATCATTTTAATTGTCATGTATGTTTTTATTCTCTGTCTTTTATTTTTAGTTTTATCGTAATTAGTTTTTAGAACGAAAACCAACAAAAGTCGTTTAGCTTAGCTTAAGTAGTTTCTTATATTCTTACTATGATGTTCTTTCTCTCTGTGGATTCGATCCCTAAGTACTCAACGACAAACCGTTATGATTGATGTAGTCTACACATTAGGATAATTGATGTGTTGAAAAACGACTAATCACTATGGAACACATATTTTATGTTCGTAGAATTAAGCTGGTCAGCTTATGTTATCTGTGCGTATCATCGATTTACAACTGTCATTTTTGTTAGTATTGATGATGTGACTTTTTTGGATACTCACCAAGAATTCTATAGAAAAAGGAGAAGTCAAGAATAAACTATACTACTTTGATTTTTTTTCTATAGCAACGATAGTCCTACTCTAATGTCTCCATGGTTGATTGTTATAGTTCACTCACTGCGGTACAACCGAAATAACAACCATTATTTGGAGCATGAGAATAATGTTTGAGTTATTGTTCCTTAACAACAAGGTCGATTTAGTCTCATCAGGTACAAGTCTATTCAAGATCCCAACGTATCTCTAACATAAAGTATAATAACATCAATGGCTAGCTTAAGCGCTCCTATGAAAGCTTTAATGCTCCAATTTACATCACAATATGAGATGGAGTAAACTCTCGGTATAATCGTAAATAGGTAACAAAATTGTATTTTTTTTTTTAATTCTTTTATTGTTGTTTTAGTGATATTAAACTAAGATCCTTTGATTTGGGTTTGCTCTATATTCTATGTTTTTGTGCTTTTATTCAACTGTAACCGAACTACTCGACGTATAGGAAGGCGAGTTTTGGTCATATATTTTTGGTGATCAAGATTTAGAGTCCAAAGAGAGAGATAGAGTGGGATGGGAGAGAGAGAGAGAGAGAGAAATCCATCAAAAATTCGAGCGGTCAAGGGAAAGAGAGGGGGAGAAAGAGAGACGAAATTAAAGGATAGTTCCAAAGAGAGGGAGAAAGAGAAGAACATGCAAGAGGGAAAGACTCTTCCGGCGAGATGGAGAGAGAGTTCCGGCGAGGCAGAGAGAGAAATAAATGGCGAGAGGGATAGAGAGATAACTTTATGTAATTACAATTTGAGTCGAGGAAATATTATGTATTAGGTGCTTGAGCTTTATGATTTCCAAATCTTTAATGTTAAGATTATGTGGAGAGGGGATAAGTGTTGGATGTCTGTAAAAAAACAAATTTAAACGGGCGGAGAGACTATGTAAATCATGATGAACATGAAATATTCTAGAGTCTTATTAATGATATTGAAAAAATATGTGTATTGTCGAAATTGTATGTTATATATATTTGATAAGTACACATTAGTGTTTTTTTCTTAAACTCATATTAAATGCACTTTTATTAAAATCTATATCACATGTTAAAATATGAACCAAATCTTTTTTTAATTACTTCGTAAGTAATGTAAATACAAGGATTTTATTTTCATGAGGATAAAAACTAGAATCTCAAAAACAAAAGGATTCTAGAATCCCAAAAACAGGAAAAAACAAGAAAAGTAAATAAATACAAGTGAAAAGTCTTAACATAATTTTAAGGGAATGTAGGTGAAAAGACCAAGGCAATGAATGAAACTAAGAAACTAATAAGAAACAAAATTTGGCTATTGTATTCTATATATTTTATGAAATGATTCAAAGTCAAAGTTTTAATATAAAAACCTAGATTGTTTTTTTTGCATATGACACGGTTTGGATTTTTTAAAACGGACATAAATATCTAAAAAACGGATATGTAATCTTAAAATAAGAAAATATATTTCTATATAGAAAGCAATCATATATAACGCAACTTCATTCTATTCTATATATTGTGATGATAAATAGAACAACATATACTTACTTAAATGCACATATTGTGTTATAAATAGACTCAATCTTTTTTTCTTTCTTGGCTTCACTATTTTTTGTGGATTTAAAGTTTAGTATTTTATATTTCAAGTTGATTTTTTTGTCAACATTTGAAGTTGACTATAATTAAGAAAACATTGCTTTATACCATTATATCATCTTGATATATCATTTCATTCTATTTTCTTTATATCTCATTTCATTCTGCTTTTTTCATATGAACCATATGATAAACTAACTCTTTCAAAAGTAAGAGAATGTTTACTGAAACAGTAATTATTTAAGGATGACATACTGTAAACTGATCGTTTTGGGTTATTCTTTTCCCATTTTAGGAATTAGATTCCCCGTTTGAATGTCCGTTAAAGATAGTATATATATTGTACATTGATCGGTTTGGGTTCCCTCTTTCCATTTAGGGTTTATAATTCCCTTTATGAATGTCCATTAAGGACGGCATACTGTACATTGATCGGTTTGGGTTCCTCCTTCCCATTTAGGGTTTAGATTTCCTCTTATGAATGTGCGTTAGGGATGACATATTGTACATTGATCGGTTTGGGTTCTCCTTTATTGATGCCTAACCTGATTAGTTTATTTATACCTTTTTTTTTGTTTATTTCCCTGCGAATTGTTGTCATTTAATTTATTGGTTTTTGCTTAGTTTGATTTTCGGCTGTGTTTTTTTAATTTTTATTAGGTATTTGCGTCTATACGTTTTTTTTTTGTTTTTTTCCCTGCGAATCATTGTTATTTATTGGTTTTTGCTTAGTTTGATTTTCGGCTGTGTTTTTTATTTATTTATTATTAGTTATTTGCTTCTTGTCCTTCCATCTTCCGGAGCAAGATCGTGGTCGTCGACATAGTCAGTTTACGGCTTGGAAGGATTGTAATAGTGAGTTTCCACAAGCTAGACATCTTCATTACTCAGAGTTACCTTCTAAGTTTGTTTGGGATCGCAAGGATAGGCGATGGAGACCTCCGTCTTAACCAGTGAAGCTTCTTCCGGTGGAAGCAGCAGTAACATGTTGGAGATCTGGTTTCGAAGCTCTCGGATATTCAGAAACATCACAGTAAGAAGCTCTGGTTCATCGGATGTATATCGAGCAATGAGACGTATACCAAGCTTCTCGATCGGTTTCCTACGTCGATAAGGATTGGGACCTTCATGTTCTTCCAATCACACCCTCAAAACCCTCGAGTCAAGGGGTTTATCCAAAACCAAGGTATGCCTTTGCAGTTTGCATTAACATTTATACTTTATAAACCTCTAAACTTTGGTTGAAGGAGCTTGAAACCGATATTTGTGGGAATAGTTTATTGTTTGCGTCAATTTCGAAAACATTATCCACTATCATGACACTTATTTCTCAGCTTTTTACTTCCCATTTTTGTCTAGAAGTAGACATTATATATTTCCCTCTTGAGCTTGATGTTCTGTCTTTGTCAAAACCATAATCCGAGTTTGGAAATGGTCAATTTCTTAAGTATTAGTGAATCTGTTGGTTACAGCTTGATCCAAGGACAAAGATCACGTTATTGAACCTGGGAAGTTTTTTGAGGAAAGAGTTCTCAGCGGGAGAAGCTGGAAACTGCATATACAATTAGTCGATGCTACTAAACTGGGCTAACGAAGAGAAAACATGAGCCAAAAACAGGGCTGCGTGCAGAGAAGGCACAACGTTCATATATGGATCTGAATCTTCATGTGAAAGAGACAGAAGTTAGCTTCAATCATGAATCAGAGGACGCAACTGCTGAGTTCGATGATTTCATCGAACAAGTAGACGGTAAAGTGACATTTCTGACAAAAAATCAACATTCGATGGTTAGCCAAGAACATTCAAGAGAACATTGTTTCACATTTTGAGCAGGCTTTGGAACCGAAACACATCTAGAGATAAATAACGAAGCGATCGTTCAGATTCTGGTGGCTTCTTGGTCGTCATTATCATCGGGCGAAGAGGAGAGAACGGTTGATCAGTGGATGCAGACAGTCCTTGCTCCGAGCTTTGTTGAAGCGAGGCAGAAGTACGGTTCAAATTTTATGTTTGCCGTGAAACTGGTTGCTTCCAGAGGTCTAGCTGCCGGAGTAGAGTTGCCAGAAAAGGTGGATGTGATTATAGATATATAGATGAGGTGATAAATAGTTATAATCCTGATTGTTTTGTCATCAGAGGCCTGGTTTGGAGTTTTGTGCTTTGTAAATTAAAATGTATAATAGAGTTACTCTTAGCTGAGGTATCACTTGGTACATAAGTTTGTTTAGGAGTTACCAATTCGCCACATCTTTCTTTTGGCATTTTGAGTTTAGGTATCTCTCCTAATTTTGTTGTAAACTCCTTTTGTCCAACTTCCAAATATATATGCACTAAACGATCTTCCTGGTAACTGAGCTGTATATTATGATTTTCAAAATATAGGGAGTGAGATGTATTTCCGTTAAATTTTGTTTTTTTCAAGTTTTTGCTGATGATTTTAGATGCAATCTTCTATTGAATGGTTTTAAATTACTAATATCCTCATAAAACACAGAAATTTGACTATTTTTGACAACAAAATTCAAGGGTTTTGAAACTTATTTCTCAATACGTATTTTCTCTCCATAATGATGTATTCATATCAGTCAAACCAGAATATTCATTTGATCCGAAGAACGACATCGGTTAAACTGATTTTGTATCAAGGTTATAAAGTGGAGAGAGAGAGAGACAGAGAAGCAACGTGGAGGATTTGGATCATATACGTACGACTAATATCACACCCAAAGACGAAAGTGGTGAGACAATTGATAGCGACGTAGAAGCGATTTCTCCATCTGACGACTCGAGTCAGATACGCAGACCTCCATATGAACCAGCTCACAAAACCCGCCATTGATATCCCTTTTCCTTCATGCCCAAGAAAACTATTTGTGTGTTCTGGTAGCTTTGTGTTTTTTTCTTTTCTTCTGACGTTTGTTTTTTGTTCTTCGTTTGGATCTTGTGTTTCTGCTTTTGGGATCGTATGATTCCTTTTGAGTTTAGTCGCTACCATTGAATAATAATGATAATTATTAATCTTTTTTTATAAAAAAACAAAAAAGAGTTTGATTATGTTTTTCTAAGGTTGTGTGTGTTGCGTTATTGTTAGAGATCTATGGTTTTGTTCTTCATTGCATGAATTGTGTGTGTTGTTATCTAAACATAGAATTTTACACAATTGAGTTTGAGCGGCTTAATTTTCTTGCATCTTAGATGTAGCTGAAACCGGTCTAATTATATGGTTTTGTTTTACCGTGAGCGTGGGGAGTGATTCTCCAGTGCATTCTTCCAGTAGTAACGATCTTGCAGCCTACCTTGAAACTGAGTTCGAATTTGACTCGGATCGTNATGGTGGTTCACCGCCCGGCTAGCGTCTAGCGCATTTTAGAACACTGCTTTTTCCTGAGTCATTTGATAGAGAAATATATGTTGGGCCTATTTAATTCTTTGTTGGTAGAGATAGTAGGCATAAGATCCAACAATATATGATATTGTACTTGATATTGTACTTGAAAAATGTCAGAAACCCTATTTAATCATGGAAACCCTATTTAATTCTTTGTTTCTGACATTTTTCATGCGTTTTGTGATATTTGATATTGTACTTGATAATCCCCAATAAGACATGTATCGAGACATCTCCATTTACTGAGAAATGTAGACGGCCAGTAAAGTCAATAAAGAGGAGAAGGGACATACTATAGAATGAGACCAAAACCAGTTTAAAAAACTCTAATGTACATAAATCCCATAAATTTAAAAGATCACATAAACCACTCTAAGTTCATATGATCAAATTCAAAAGGCTAAAATATTATTTAAATTGGCACTCAAAATTTCAAAATATGAGGTTTAAAAGACTAAGATGTTAGTTGAAAAATCTGGGATCTCTTTGTGACTTTATGTGAATAACCATGATTTTATAAAATTTAGCCGGTTTGAGATTCATTTTTTCTTATTCTATAGAAATTCACGTAAATAATAAGACATTTAAATGTTCTTAAAATTTCACTTTTATGTGCCTTAGATATACAAAAACGAATGGTTTCATCTAAATGCTTAAACCGATGTGGTCAAGCAATGTTTTTCTTAAGTTGTAAACTCGAATTGCTATGTATGGAAGGGGCTGAAATGCATGCTTGCCCAAACGTCTTCTTGTACCATTGATGAGTATCGGGCTCAAAACATATAGAGTAATAAGAAAAGTATGAAGAGTAAGATGAAGAAAAACCAGAACGAGATGAAGAATAAGCCGGAAAAGACAAAGGTGGTGAAGAAGAAGGAAAAAAATATGTTTTCTTTTATTTTGTTTTGTTTTTACAGTTACCTTGGATAAAAGTTTGAATTTGGATCCATACAAAACTAATTGGCGAGTTATCCAAAGACCACGAAGAGAAGAAGAAGAAAAAGAAAAATAAAAATAAAAAGGAAAAGAGCAGGAAGAAGAAAAGATATTAGAACGTTTGTTTTTTTTTGGTTTGATGAATATCTTATATAATATTTTGGATTTGAATCTATATAAATCTAATTAGCGAGTTATTTTATTTTCGTTCGTGTTTCAGTGATCAAAGTGGAGCTCCTTTAGTGTTACTCGGGTTTGAGAAGATGAGGAAAAAAAAGGATTAAAATCATATATAAGCTTAATGTGAATAATGACTAAATTAGAGATGAAACTTACCATGGTATCAAAGCTACCAACGGCTTGGTTACCTACGATCTGATACCATAGATTCGTTAAACTTAATGTGTACAAATAATTATTAATTAAGATATGAAATTTAATATGGTATCAAAACTACCAAATGGATTGTTTACCTACGTTATGATACCATAGTTTCGTGACTGCGCTTGCGATAAAGATAAGAACCGATAAGAAGGAGAGAAAAAAACTACCAAATGGATTGTTTACCTACGCTATGATACCATAGTTTTGCGAGAAAGATAAGAACCGACGAGAATGAAAGACAATTCCGACAAAACAGGGAGAAAGTTCCAACCAGGGAGAAGGAATGATTTAAATAATTCATAAACTTAATGTATACAAATAATGACTACTTTAGAGATGAAATTTAACATGATAGCTACCAAAAGGATTGTTTACCTACGCTCTGATACCATAGTTTCATGTCCGCGCTTGCGAAAAAGATAAAAACCGACGAGAAAAAGAATAATTCCGAAAAATAAGAAGAGATTTACGGTTAGAGAGAATGAAAAATTAAAATAATCCATAAACTTAATGTATACAAATAATGACTACTTTAGAGATGAAATTTAACATGGTATCAAAGCTACTAAATGAATTATTTACCTACGCTCTGATACCATGTTTCGTGCCCGCGCTTGCGTGAAATATAAGAACCGACGAGAAAAAAGGACAATTCCGGTAAAACATAGAGAGAGTTCCGGCTAGGGAGAAGGAAAAATTAAAATAATTTATAAACTTAATGTATAAAAATAAGTACTACTTTAGAGATGAAACTTAACATAGTATCAAAATTACCAAAATGATTGTTTACCTACGCTCTGATACTATAGTTTCATGTCCGCCCTTGCGAGAGAGATAAGAACCGACGAGAAATAAGGACAATTCTGGCAAAACATGGAGAGAGTTCCGGTTAGGGAGAAGGAAGAATTAAAATAATTTATAAACTTAATGTATAAAAATAAGTACTACTTTAGAGATGAAACTTAACATGATATCAAAGCTACCAAAATGATTGTTTACCTACACTCTGATACTATAGTTTTGTGTCGCCCTTGCGAGAGAGATAAGAACCGACGAAAAGAACAATTCTGGCAAAATAGGGAGAGGGTTCCGGCTAGGGGGAACGAAGAATCATCCATAGACTTAATGTATACAAATAACTTATTTAGATATGAAACTTAACATGATATCAAAGTTACCAAATGAGTTTGTTTACATATGCTTTGATCTAATTTATTTGCTTAGATTTTGTACAATTATTGGTCTTCGTTAGTGTCTAAAGATAAATATTATTGGTTATTATGTTTTTACTTTTTTGTTGGTTAATCATATGTCTTACATTGTTGTTAAATTTTTGTTTGGTTTATTATCGGTTATAAATTTAGTAATCTAACTAATGTGATTATTTGATAAAACCTCTCTGGCCGCGCTTTGCGCGGGCTAAACACCTAGTTGACGGTTCAATATAGAAGGTTGTTTCCTATGTTATGAAAAAAAATCTTAAAGTATGACAAAATATATGTTTATGTCTATATGTATATGTTATACGTCAAGTGTTTGATATGTTTTGCTTAAGATTTTTTTTATTAAGTTAAGATGAATAGTTACTTTATTTCAAATGTAAAGTTCAAAAAAGTTTGAGTTATTTCCAAATTTCATCATACAAGAAATATTTAATACCTTAGTTCAAACAAACAAAAAAAAAAAATTAATACCCGGTAAAAGTATGATTTTATTTGTGAGCTTTATATACTTTTTATTCTTTGAATTCGACGCGTGTTCTGAAAATTATGGCTCGTGGGTCGGCCTGGTACTAAGCGATATACTATAATCTAATAATGTATTCAAAATATATAAATTACAATTCTAATCTGCACATTTTTATGCATGATTTCGGCTCTTTTCCTAATGGGTGAATAATTAATCTGCACATTTTTATGTTCGCCTGGCAAAAAAAGATTTTGTTTAGCTGGCAATATCTTATCGTATAAATTAAATATAATGTAATGGATTCGCAGTCTTTAGGTTATATTTTAATCTAAGTATTTTAGAATTCTCGTACACAAGTTTTTGATTAGGTGTGGATATGGATTAAATATTTTAGAATTTTAGGTTTTGGCATGTGCTACATACTAATTTCTTTTTTCTCTTAAGTAATTAGTACAAATTTATTTAAATGCCTTTGATCTAAATATTAATTACAACATGTATCCCATTCTAAATAAACTTGTAGATCCGCCCCTGGGTACTCCATACTTTCAAATTTAGAAAACGAATTTCTTAACAATAATAAGTACAAACTCGAGATTTTGACTTATATATATAAAAAAGTATCTAGGTGGGATGAATTTAAAAGTTTAGAGATAAAATTGTTGGATGATTTTTTCTTTATTAAGTGTTACGGATTTCTTATGTAACCTGCTATTTTTTAATGCGTTGTCTAATTTATTAAATGGAAAATAGGGTTTAGTTTTTTTCTACTACGCAATGTGATTAAAAAAACAAGACGTCAACATGATAAAAATAACTTGTTACATAGAAAGATAACATATTATAGACAAAATCACACTTTCATATCAGTTAAATGGAAAACAAAATCAAAATTAAATAAAAAATTGACAGTGTTTGAAAGAAATATATCACATCATTGTAATTTACCTAATTTCCTTTAAATTTGTTTTTCCTTTGGCTCACGCTTTGCAAGGCTTTGCAAGAGCATCAAGCTAATACATCAAAGGAATCTTCGGAGAATGCTGTAGATTTTGGGATCATCATCTCTGTCACGCAACAAAAAGGGAGTCGGATTCCACTGTCACGCAACAAAAAGGGAGGAAATATATTCCCTCTATTTAATAATGTAAGATGTTTTTGTTAAAAACACAAAGATTAAAAAAATTACTTTTTTCTAAAAGTATTATTTAATATATAAACTAAAAATAATTCAGTTAATCATGAAAAAAATTGCAAATTATAATTGGTTATACAATATCCAATAAATGTAAAAATTACCTAGAAATATGTAAACATTTTATATTGTGAAACAAAAAAAACCTCCAAAACATCTTATTTATTAAAACAGATGAAGTATAATATAAGGATCTTATTATTATCCTCTTAATGATCGTAACCCCAATATATTTTTCAAATAAGATTTTCTTCACCAACCGAATAAAAAAAATAAAAAGAATAATAAAACCATGCCAGGTGATTTAAAACAAAAAACGATGGTGAGTTCGCGCGGATTTCGATGCACATTGTATAATTAGATTTTTTTTTTTGAACATCTGATTTTATTCGTTCAAACTAGCCTGTCAACAGCAAAACAAACCAAAACAAAAACAAGTTCAAACTAGCTTGTCAACAGCAAAACAAACCAAAACAAAAACAAGTTAGTGGTCACGGAGTGTATAATTAATTTAACAACCGAATAATAAAACCATGTGAGTCATGTGAATTTTTTATATTGTAAATTAATTAAATAATGCGGTGATACCAATAATATGATAATCAGTATATATATAAACTAGATTAGGATCCGTGTATACGTGGATTTATATTTTAATATTTTATAATTCATAAAAAAAATTAATATGTTCGGATGTGCGGGATAACGTTTTTTGTAGACTAAATTTTGAAATATATAAAAGATGAAACGAGAAATAAAATCTAATTTAAGTATTATTGATTCAAATATGTTGAATTTATAATTCTTAAGTTTTTAGTGAGGAGATAATATTTGTTAATTTGTTATGCAATACTCCTTATTTAACAAATGAAAAATAAAATCTAATTTAACTATTATTAGAGTATGTGTTTTGATGTTTATACTATATTTCTAGATGTCCTTCTCAAACTTTAGACACAAAAGACAAATTGTCCCACATGTCTCATTATCTATGCCACAGCTAGATGTTGCTTATGTGTGATCCCAAATGGCTTAACTCGACCCAGTTTTAACTTTCATTAAACTGGGTTAGTTTTTCAAACTTGCTTATCAAATTCACATCTTCACAGCCTTGGGCAGACCCAGAAATATTTTTTACCAGATGCATAATATAACATGAATAAATATTATAAGAAGACAATTAAAAAAAACAAAAAAAATGGTGTCACTTAAGGATTTGAACCCACGTTGCCGGAGTCAAAGTTAGGAAAAATAACCATATTTACCATTAATTATTTAGTTCTTAAAACCAAAACTTCTTATTAAAAAAAAAAAGAAAAAAAAAAGAAAAAAGAAGGTGTCACATGACACCCCATCCCTCTGAGTACGTCCGCCACTCACAGCATGAAATGCAAACGTCGAAGCATGCACATCGATCGTGTTAGGAACGCCGTGATCATTTTCGTTATGAACAAAAAATCATAATTGTTGTTTATGACTTCTTCTCTCTCAGTCACTTAGGGGAGGTCAAAAGAGAAAATGTCATTTTCGTTATGGATTAAAATGTATTTTTGTAGCAACGATATATATTTAAGAAAATATGCTAATATTTGTGATTTTCTTTTCTACAAAATCTATTTTTGGTAATTTTATTTCATTTAAAAAAAAAATCTTAGATTTGAAAATCATACATTAAAAATCAGAAACCTACATTCTTTATTTATATCTGTTACACATTAAAAATCAGATTTGAAAATCATACATACACATTAAAAATCAGAAACCTACATTCTTTATTTATATCTGCTATCGACGCATGCTTGACATGTTTGAATCTACCGCCTCTAAAACTTCACGTACACGTTCTTTAGGTTCAAATTGGGAATATGATAATTCTACGAAGTTAGTCGGTCACATTTAGGGTTTGGCTATATGTAGTAGCATATTTCGAAGTTCTTAGTTTAAACAAATAATAATAATAATAACCTATATAATGGCAATATAGGTTATTATGTGAATTTAAATATTCATACTTATCTAATCAACAACAAAATATCTAACCATTTCATTTAACTCATACTTAGTACCACGTTTTTTTGGTAACAATCGTGGGCTCAGCAATTTAATCATTTATTAAATTGTGGGGTGTTCCGGACAAAGTAATTGATCGTGAGATCAAATCAATTTATACGAAAAATGAAACGAAAAATGATGAAAAAATATATAAATTGTTGTTGTCTATATAAAAATTGTTGTTCAAAATGAAAAACCAAAGGGTGTGATTGATTGGTAAATTTACCGTCAAAACAGAAAAAAAAAATATATATATATATTTGACTAAATAAAAATATGTGTGTCAACCATCCTCTCACTAAAAGTACCTATTTGTATACAGTTTGGACGATGCTCTGCTCAAATATTTTGGGTAATCGTATTAATCCAGATTGGCTTACAACTATCAACTCTCTCACTCGGAATAGGCTCAATAAAATGGACAATCTATTGGCGAAATTGACCTTTCAAGCAGCAATCTATGGAATATAGCGTGAACAGAACGGAAGACGCCACTCCCGACCTGCAAACACTCCACTTCTTTTGGCTAGATCCGTTGACACTTACTCTCTACTCTTGTCACTGGCCCATATGCTACACCAAACGCCCTGCTTCAAAGATGGACTTCAGCCTGCATTCTTCCTCGTTGAAGCATAATTGGGTTAAAGCTTTGTCATTCAGTGTGCTCTGTTTTAATGTCCTCCATGTTTCTGTTATTTAGGATTCTTATATGTGTTTAAAAGCTTTGTCATTCAAACTTGGCCAATCAAGGCTAAAACTATGTATTTTTTCTTTTGTTGATTAATATGATGATTTCACATTTCAACAAAAAAAAAAAAAGTACCTACATAGTTAGTTACATTATATATATTGCATGTGTGTTAGTTTTTTAAATTTTAGTTCAAATATCGTTGCCGACAAAAAACAAAAAAAAGATTCAAATATCGTTTAGTTCACAAATTCACCCTAAAAAAAGAGAGTAAAATCAATACCATCATTAATTCAAGGTTGTGTCACTTGTCACACTTTGTGTATCTGATTTTAGAACATCTCCAGTCTCTCACTAATATTATATTAATATTTTTAATTTAGATTAATTGTATACTTAAATTTTAAATTAAAAAATGAAATTGAACCAATCATGTAAAACAAGTGTTATATGAGTTTCTTAAAATCTTTCATTCGAGAGACTCTTCTCATTTTTGATTATTTTATTGCTGAAAGACTCATTGAGAAACTCGGAATGGAAGTGTTCTTATACCGTGAGTGTCTTCTATTTTATTTAAACAGAAGCATTTTAGTCTCTGCATCCAAACACTCCTGATTTAAAAAAAAAAAATGTTTGGAAATTTTTTAACATTATCCCAGTTTGTTGCAATATTAATTAATAAATGCATTTTATTTTATATTTAAATTTAATTCTGAAAATATAGATATTAATTTATATTATTTTAGATTTCTGTAAATATATGTTAGATTATTTACCAAAAATCACAAAAATCAGTTGTTATTATATTTTAACAAAAATAATAACCGGATATTAATTTAGATTTAATTTAAATAATATTTTTATACTAGCGCAGATGATAAAAAAATATGTTATTATATTTTTTTTTATCATAATCAATAAGCCTAAAACTTCAAATATTCAAAATTTGTATATATTTATATTATATGGTAATATGATGGGGCGGGTTAGGGTTATGTTTTTATAATTGCGGTCCTTTGCGGGTTGGTTTGTCAAAACATGCAAGATAGTAGGTTAATTCGAGTCAGATTAAAAGGACGGGTTTGCCCATTTTAATACTCATAAGTATATATATATATATTGCTTTTGTGGTAATTTAAATTCACATAATAACAAAGTTTACAATTAAGATTACATCGATATATACTTAGCTAACTCATACTTCTATTCTATTAAGATACACCATATGGTAACTTTATATAACTTTTATAACAGTTTAATTTTTTTTGTTGATAACAAAAGTTGCTATCATTTAATATTACAAAAATCACATAACCATGAAATTTTTATTAGAATTTAAATCAAACTATTTTCGTTAATGTTTGGTCTACATAACGTTTTTTATTCAATATAATTTTCACAAAAAATAATGTATAAAAAATTATTGCCTCGCACACAATGCATAATCTAAATTTCACAAAAAATAATGTATAAAATTTATTGTCACACGCACAACACATATTAGAATCTAAATTTTGCATAATACGAGTTAGAAATATGATATAAACATCAAACACATAGTACACAACAAATCAACAAAAATATTATATTCTCACTAAAAACCTAAGAATCACAAAGTAAACATATTTAAATCAATAACACTTAAATTAGATTTTATTTCTCATTTCCATTTTGTATTTTTTCAAGATTTAGTCTACAAAAAACTTTACTTATTTTGTATATTTGAAAATTTAGTGTATAACAAATTTTATCCCGTACGGACGCGCGGGTTAGAATCTAGTTCGAAGTTAAAAAGTGACCAGTATCCTCTGGGATATTTCCCTTTACAATAAATAAAATATCGTGGAAAATAAATGGTCATCCTTCTATAAATAGATAATTTACAAAACTGATAATTTTCCACAACGCCATCACCAAACAAACTCCTCCTTAGCCAAACAAACTCCTCCTTAACCAAACAAACTCCTCCTTAGAGAAACAAAGTTAGTCAAAGATGTTTTACTATGTGATTATTCTCCCTTTAGCTCTCTTTCTATTGGCTTACAAATTCATCTTCACCTCCAAAACGCAGCGTTTCAACCTCCCTCCTTCCCCGCCTTACTCTCTCCCTATCCTCGGCCACCACCACCTCCTCAAACCGCCGGTCCACCGTCTCTTCCATCGCTTCTCCAAAACACACGGCCCAATCTTCTCCCTCCGATTCGGCTCCCGCCGCACCGTCGTGATCTCTTCCTCCTCACTCGCAACAGAATGCTTCACGGGCCAAAACGACGTTCTTTTATCAAACCGGCCTTGTTTCCTAACCGCAAAATACGTCGCTTACAGCTACACAACCGTTGGAACCGCTCCTTACGGCGACCACTGGCGTAACCTCCGCAAAATTTGCTCCCTCGAAATCCTCTCCTCCAACCGTCTCACCAACTTCCTCCACATCCGTAAAGACGAAATCCGCCGCATGCTCATGAGACTCTCACGTGAGGTCGTCAACAAAGAGATCGAGCTCGAGCCGCTCTTGTCCGATCTAACGTTCAACAACATCGTGAGGATGGTTACGGGGAAGAGATATTACGGAGACGAAGTCCATAACGAGGAAGAGGCGAATCTTTTCAAGAAACTCGTCGCCGATGTTAACGATAGTAGCGGCGCGAGGCATCCCGGAGATTACTTGCCCTTCCTGAATATATTCGGAGGGAGCTTCGAGAAGAAAGTGAAAGCAGTTGGAGAAGCCATGGATGAGATCTTGCAGCAGTTGCTCGATGAGTGTAGGAGAGATAAAGACGGTAACACAATGGTTAACCATTTGCTCTCTCTGCAACAACAAGAACCAGAGTATTACACTGACATCACCATCAAAGGCCTAATGCTGGTAACGAATCTAACACATGCATAAATATCTCCGGTTAACAAAAAAAAAAACAAATAATAATGTATAAAATTTTGTTAATTATGCGCGAAACAGGGCATGATGATCGCCGGAACAGATACCTCCGCCGTGACGCTAGAGTGGGCGATGGCGTGTTTGCTAAATCATCCAGAGTCATTGGAAAATGCAAGATTGGAGATCGACGAGAAAATAGGACAAGATCGTTTGATCGACGAACCAGACCTCGCGAACCTGCCTTACCTCCAAAACATAGTGTCGGAGACATTCCGGCTATACCCGGCGGCGCCACTCCTGGTGCCAAGATCGCCCACGGAGGATATCAAAGTCGGAGGATACGACGTGCCACGTGGCACGATGGTGATGGTGAACGCGTGGGCTATACACAGAGATCCTGGTCTGTGGAAGGAACCGGAGAAGTTTAAACCGGAAAGGTTTAACGGCGGGGGAGGAGGAGACGTTCATAAGCTAATGCCGTTTGGAAATGGACGGAGATCGTGTCCCGGCGCCGGATTAGGACAGAGGATCGTGACGTTGGCGTTAGGGTCGTTGATTCAGTGCTTCGATTGGAAAATAGTTAACGGCCAAGAGATCGATATGACCGAGACTCCGGGGATGGCTATGCGTAAGAAAGTGCCTTTACGGGCCTTGTGTCGTTCTCGGCCCATTATGGATAAACTTGAGGCCCATTTATGAAAAATTATTTGAGATGTGAGATTTCACTGCGATTGTGTAACGAATGCTATTTATTTATGTGTGTAACTCGAACAAATGAAATCTACGTTTTGCCCATATTTTATGGTTTTTGATGGGTATAAATGTTCTCTTATGTTATCTAAATGCAAAGTACTTTATGAAAATTGTTGGTTTAAGGTATCTTTAAGTCATCTTCAGTTTTGGCCAAGTTAATCAATGACTCTAAGCCAAATGGAAGGTAGGATTTAATTTGTAAACCTCAAGGATATTGATCTGGTGGATATTTTGGAACTGATTCCACGAGATGTAGAATGTTTACTTTAACATCCAAACTCGCTAAATCGTAAAAATAAGGGTATAAAAGGATTTTTAATAGGGGCAAATAACCTAAGTTTTAACATGTACTAGGTGGTAATCCGCGTCCTGCGCAGGATGAGATATCTATGAAAATCTCGTTTTGATTTGGCAATCCTCTGCATATATATTTAAACTGCAGTTTTATCACAATTTGATTATGATTAGATTTGATTAATTTAATTTGATTTGAATATGCAATTTAATATAATTAGATTTTAATATAAAATTTAATATGATTTGAATTTGAATATGCAATTCGTCACGTGAATATCCATTAGTACGTGTGTGTTTGATGAGACCATTAGAGCATCAAACTATATCAAATTAAAATATAATTTGATGAAACCATTAACATTAAACTATATCATATAACTTTATATCTCAATAATCATTAGTACGTGTATGTGAACTATATTATACGTTTTATATCTAGACTCTTTCCCTTTTGATATCGTAACGAGCCAACCTTTAATTCTTTCGTATTTTTCCTCTCTCCCAGACTTATTCATTTTATTCATCTTTTTTTTTTTTTTTAGATTAACGGTTCATGAGACTCGAGTATTGATGGTTTTTGCCACTGAAAACCCGGTTCACTCCCCGATTCACTTTCCTTGGCGATCTTTCATGAGACACGAGTATTGATGGTTTTTGCCACTGAATCCCCGGTTCACTTCCGTGCCATTCGTATTATTTATATAAAGATAAATTTATTTTTGGGACCGAGAGAGGAGAATCATACTTTTCACAGGTTGTCTTTGTCAGATACGAATGAGGAGTCAATCTCTGAAGGCGATGATCACAATGACGAGGTAAAAGGAAGAGCTCGGAAATTAGCTCAGGCTATCTGGATTTTTCTGGAGACGTGGGTGTTTCTGATTAGCCGGTCAACATCTGGATTTTTCATTAGTCTGATTCGGAAATAATTCTGCAATAATGGTCACTCAGATGAAGAATTAGAACAATAATTCCAAAAGAAGGTTCGTAAATACAATGAAAAACACACTTTTTTTTTTTTTTTTTTTAGACTTGACTAAACGACTCGGGAAATGTAAAAACAAAATCCAAAGAAAGCAAACATAAACAAAAGAAGACAAACGTTGTTAGTAGCTACTCTCCCCCAGACTTACTTCACACCGTCTCGGTGTGAGAATAAATCGGAGGGAAAGGGAAAAACGTACGTAAACAAAGAAAATCGAAAGTGGATAAGACAATGGGTAGAGGGAAGACGCTGCTCAGCGAGGAGGGTCGTCGGGGCTAAGGCTCATGCTTGGGCCAGTCCGTTGCATACGTCGTGCAACGCGCGCATCAGGATCAGACAACTCTCCTGTATCAGCGCTCTCTGAGGTCCCGTGTCCAGCAACAACGGGATCATCGTCCTCGGCTCTGTCAGCATTCGCGGTTGGTCGTGGGCATCTGATCTTTGCTAATGCACCCCAAATTCTCTACATCATGTTGTGGTTCTTCTTTTGTGTCTCCACCATCCATGCTCTGTATTCCCCTTCAGAAGCATCTGCAGATAGAGGTGAAAAATCATACTCACCAGAGTACTCCGGAAGGAGCATCTCGATCGGGTCTTGAGGCTGCGATGTCTGCCCATGCTCCTGCTGAGTGAAGAAGTCTGGCACGGGATCATCCTCTAGGGGATGTTGTGGGGCGCTGGAGGTCCCTCCTCTGCGTCTCGTGGTGGCAGCTGCGTCCGTGCATAGACGCTCTGGCGGAGGCAAGAACTTGATGTTGCCTGGACCGTTCACCGCAGTGATCTCGGGCTGTGGAAGCGCGCAGCGCTGGATCCGTCTCTGTCGATCCGTGAACTCGTATATGTACCCGGTCTTGAGGACGTGGCAAGCTGTCAGATGTTTCTTGTCGATGTAACCAACCTTTGCGTTGCATTCATGTCCGGTGAAGTCAATCCCGTGGTGTATGAACAAAGGGGTAAGCAAACTCCCAATATTCTCCTTCTGTATATGGTTCCCCAAGAACTGAATCTTCTTCGCCACAAAAGTCCGAGCGAATACCAGGCCCAAGTTCACATCGTATGGTGCATGGAAGTGGAATTGGTAGACTCCTGACAAATGTTCCCCAATCCCGTAATGTAGCAAGAGTAATTCGTCAGTACGTACTGCGTCGGGCTCTATCTTCGCAAACAAAATGTTGCTGATGATCTTGGCTACCACACGAATGGCTGGGTTCCGAATCAAGGCATGCTTTGCCGCTCTGGATTGGTAAACACCAGAAGCAATGTGGTTCCAAAGTTCTCGCTGGTTTGGAAAATCGTCGGGGAAGTGAGCGCCTGTCTTTCGATGGTCGAACCCGTAGATCTTGCAGAGTTCCGTGATTGATATCTCGTACAACAATCCGCTGGAGAATTATGTCAATGTTGCGCCATCTACTCGTTCGTACCTCGGGTGGGCGAATGTGAGTCTGACGAAGGCTAGAAATTGCCGCACCAAATCAGAATAGACCGGATATTCCTTCGTGGCAATATGACCGAACCTAATCTTCTCCAGAATCGTCTCCACGTCTTGGCTAGTTCCCATTGCATCCAAAGTTGCAGGGCAGATGATCTTTGTAGGTTCCATTCTGACGCTAAGGAACCTGTTGTAGAATAGTGAATCAAACTCATCCCAAGCATCTCCAACTTTCCTTTCCTGATACCGCGTGTTCTTGGCAAGATCTTCCGGTTGAATGCCTTTGATCAAGGTTAGATAGGTACTCTCGAACCGGACGCCTTCACGTCGAGGCCATGGTCGTGCGGTTAATGGAGCCGTTTCCGAGCCAGAAGCTGCATTTGTATCAACCCGGCGTTGGTTTGTTTCCTTTCGTTTCTTTGCTGCTAGCTGTTTGGTTTGTGATGGAGGAGCCATTGTCTGCAAAACAAACAACTTAAACATTTAAGGAGTTTGTACCAAAACACGATAAACGTTCCAAAAACGAGATTTGACAAAATGATGATTTTGGCAATTTGATTATGCAGTCAAGTAAATTTATCATCAACAACTTCAAACTCACAACAATCTCCATCCAAAACTACCAATAATCCCAAATTCTACCACTTTCACAAATTTTTCAAAGTTTCTCACAATCCCAAAATTCAATCTAAGCACACAAACTCTAGGCATTTCCAACCAATAACCAACTCAAAATCGGTCTAAAGCAGTGTATAAAGCATGAACCAATCCAAGAGCAAGCTATAAACACGATTTTGATTTTCACAATTTTTACCTATAATTTTCGGATTGAAGAAAGGGAATTCGAGTGCCATACCTATGCAGATCGAGGACGGCGATAGGAGAAACAGGAAGAGCTCGAAAAATCGAGTGGGATAGACCCAAAAATCGTGCAAATACGTTGAGAAACAAAGAAGTTATGGAGATTTGAAGTTGAAAACCCAAAATCCCCTCAAGAACACCTTGTTGCGAAATTTTTTGAGAAAAATGGGGGTTTGGATCGATTTTAATCGAAGGAAGAAGGAAGGAAACTATTTTCCGGTTCAAATTAAGCGCGACTAAACAGGTTTTTAGACCGAAAAATTGAATCGGTTTACCTGATCATGGATCGATCGATCCAGACTGTAGGATCGATCGATCCAAAACCCTGTATTTTTTTTTTCTAAAATTTAGAAAGATTAGTGAAAACAAATCGAAAAATAAAATTATATACACTTACCGGTGGGTTGCCTCCCACCAAGCGCTCGTTTTTAGTCATTAGCTTGACTCCGAAGCCGTTTAGGCGAGAGGAGGATCACTGAGAGGAACGGTGAATCCCGCAGTGATTCCGTTGTCAGCGAGATATGGCTTAAGACGCTGACCATTGACAACGAATTCGCCTCCTTATCGGTTACGCAACACGACTGCTCTGTAAGGACGGACTTCCTTAACCGTGAAAAGACCGGACCATCTTGACTTTAGGTTTTCCGGAAAAAGTCTCAAGCGAGAGTTGAAGAGTAGCACCTGATCATTGGCGGAGAAATTCTTCGGGATAATCTTCTTGTCATGATAAGCTTTGGTTCGTTCCTTGTAGATCTTGGAGTTCTCATACGCCGTTTGACGGATCTCATCCAACTCGTTGAGCTGAATCAACCTTCTCTCGGATGCGGCTTTGATGTCGAAATTTAACAATTTCACTGTCCATGCCGCCTTGTACTCGAGTTCCACTGAAAGGTGACATGGTTTTCCATAAACAAGTTGAAATGGGGTCGTGCCAAGAGGTGTCTTGTAGGCGGTTCTGTACGCCCCGAGTGCATCGTCAAGCTTTACGGCCCAATCTTTTCGTGTAATGTTCACCGTCTTCTGAAGAATGTTCTTTATCTCTCGGTTGGAGATTTCAACTTGTCCGCTCGTCTGAGGGTGATAAGGAGTGGCTACCTTATGCGTAACGCCATTTTTCTTCAAGAGCTTCTCTAATAGTTTGTTGATGAAATGCGATCCTCCATCGCTTATTACAATTCTCGGAACTCCAAATCTCGGGAAAATGACAGATTTGAACATCTTAAGGACCACCTTGGAGTCGTTAGTCGGGCTCTCCATTGCTTCGATCCACTTGGACACGTAGTCCATAGCAACAAGGATGTACTTATTCCCGAAAGAAGATGGAAACGGACCCATGAAGTCGATTCCCCAACAGTCAAACACCTCAACTTCGAGAATAAAAATTTGAGGCATCTCGTTCCTTTTGCTGATGTTCCCTTGTCGTTGACAGGCGTCACACTTGGAAACAAAAGCGTGAGCATCACGGAACATGGTCGGCCACCAGAAACCGGGCTGTAACACCTTAGATACGGTCTTGAAGGTAGCAAAATGTCCCGCATAGTTCGACCCGTGGGAATGAAATAGAATTCCTAGGATTTCTTCCTCCGAGACACAACGTCTATAGATACCATCGGAACAATGCATGTACAGATACGGTTCATCCCAAAAGTAATATCTGATGTCCCACAAAATTTCTTCTTTTTGTACCCCGCAAAATCGTCTGGCTTCACTTCTGCAGGAAGGAAATTGGCAATTTCTCCAAACCATGGGATTTCTGGAAGTTTACCGGCCCGAACGAACAATGAACCATCCCGCAAAACCTCGATCGCATATACATTCTCCTCGGGGAGGTAGTCATTGATGGGAACCTCCTCGTCGATGCGCATTTTGGATAAATGATCGGCAACTCCATTCTCGATCCCCTTTCTGTCTTTAATCTCGAGATCAAATTCTTGCAACAACAGCATCCATCGCAACAATCTCGGCTTCGAATCCTTCTTGCTAAGTAGATATCTCAATGCAGCATGGTCAGTATGAACTAAGACTTTAGAGCCCACCAGATACGTCTTGAATTTATCAAATGCGTACACGACCGCGAGAAACTCTTTCTCCGTTGTACCGTATTTGCATTGGGCGTCATCAAGAGTTCTGCTGGCATAATAGATAACGTGCACTCTTTTGTCTTTTCGCTGTCCCAAAACAGCGCCCACTGCGTAGTCACTGGCACCACACATCACCTCGAAAGGCAACTCCCAGTCAGGCGGTTGTACAATAGGTGCGCTAACAAGTGCTCCTTTAATCATGTGAAAGGCCGCCAAACACTCATCATTGAAATTGAACTTCACATCTTTGCACAGCAGCTGCGTCAACGGTCTAACAATCTTCGAGAAGTCCTTAATGAATCGCCTATAGAAACCAGCATGTCCAAGGAAACTCCTAATGCCTTTGACAGAAGTTGGTGGTTGCAAACTCGTCATCACCTCTATTTTGGCCTTGTCAACCTCGATCTCTTTTTCCGAAATCTTGTGCCCCAAAACGATTCCATCCTTTACCATGAAGTGGCACTTCTCCCAGTTCAGAACCAAGTGTTTCTCCTCACATCTCTTTAGTACCCTGCACAAATTAGAAAGACATTCAGCAAAGGAGGGTCCGTAGACAGAGAAATCGTCCATAAAAACCTCCATTATGTCTTCAATCATGTCGGTGAAGATTGACATCATACAGCGTTGAAACGTGGCTTGCGCATTACACAAACCAAATGGCATTCTACGATAAGCATAAGTGCCATAAGGACATGTGAATGTGGTCTTCTCCTGGTCATCTGGATGAATCAAAATCTGAAAGAAACCAGAATAACCATCTAGGAAACAATATTAAGGGTGGTTAGCCAATCTCTCAAGCATTTGATCAATAAAGGGCAGAGGAAAATGATCTTTGCGAGTTGCAGCATTCAATTTCCTATAATCGATGCACATTCTATGACCAATGACAGTTCTAGTCGGGATTAACTCATTCCTATCGTTTTCAACTACTGTCAAACCGCTTTTCTTAGGCACTACATGCACCGACTCACCCATGTATTATCAAATATAGCATATATGATACCAGCCTCTAGAAGTTTCATTATCTCTTTCTTCACAACATCTTTCAGATTCGGGTTTAACCGTCTCTGATGTTCTACAGAAGTCATCGATTCATCTTCTAGATGTATCCTATGCATACAAAGGTCTGGTGAGATTCATGTAATGTCATCTAGAGAATAGCCTAGTGCTTTACGATATTTCCTCAATTCACACAAGAGTAAGGCAGTCTCTACGTTGTTCAGTTCAACATTGATGATGACAGGGTATGTGTAGTTAGGACCAAGAAACGCGTACCTTAGCCCAGTGGGAAGCGGTTTGAGCTCGAGCTTTGGAGCTTTCAGTTCGCTCCATGGATTGTCAATAGGTGCGGGAGACTTAGCAATTGGTGATTGCTCCTCATTTTCGTCAAGTGCGACAAATGCTACCATCTTCTCCATCATCGTGCTGGAATCCAACATCTTTGCATAACCCGTTGTGTCCTCGCTCAAGTACCCAAATTCTCCCTCGGACTGTGTCAAAGCGATCTCGAGGGGATCATTCACCAGCATCTCATCCGCTACTCCTTCAGTGGCTTCGGTAACGCAGTCAATCCAAAATGTCTGTCCATCGATGATTAGCTTTTTCAGCATCCTATCCACTTTGAACTTCATTATTAGATCTCCTAAATGAAGATCGATCTTGCCCTTCTGCACATCAATAATGGCTCCAGCTGTAGCCAAGAAATGTCGTCCCAAGATGATGGGATCCTTTGGCTCTGTTTCTAGCTCAAGAACTACAAAGTCCGCTGGTATATAACCATCTCCAATCTTCACCAGCAAGTCTTCCAAAATACCGAGTGGAATCTTCACGGAACGATCAGCAAATTCCAATGACACTCTAGCTAGCTTGAATGACGTGAGACCAAGGCGCTTAGCAACGGAATAGGGCATGAGGTTAACGCTAGCACCCAAATCGCAGAGAGAATGCTCAAAGATTAGAGGCCCAATTTGCACAGATAGTACGAATCTCCCCGGATCCTCAAGTTTCTCGGGCATTCTTCCTTGCAACACGGCACTGCACTCTTTAGTAATCATCATCACGCCTTCTTCACTTGTAATCTTGTTGGTGACCATGTCTTTCACATACTTCTTCAAGGCGGGAACCATCTGGACCGCATCAATAAAAGGAAGCCTCACCGAAAGCTCGTTCACTAGCGTCTTACACTTTGCTTGCTCAAGATCTCTTTGTGTCTTCGTCGAGCGCCTAGGGTAAGGAACCTTAGGTACATAGACATGTGCTGGTGAAGTTACAGGTGCCTCCTCGAGTTCTTGTGGTTTGGACGAGGAGCTTGCCTCATCAACTACGTCATTGTCTCTCACATGTACAGTCTCGGGAATCTTCTCTTTTCCCTTAGACTCGACCGCGGTTTCAATCTCTTTCCCACTCCTCAATGTGATTGCTTGAACGAACTCATTCTTCGGGTTTTGTTCCCCTTTTCCTGGAAGAACTCCACTAGGTCTCTTGATCGCTTCCGCCGTTTGAGCCACTTGAGTGTCAAGTTTCTTCACATGAGTTTGAATGGCCTCGAATTTGCTGTTGAGATCCTGATACATTCCATCCACTTTGACGTTAATCTCATTAGCCGTCTTTTGTTGATTAACCATCAATTGTTGCATCATCGCCTCAAGCTTAGACTCTTGGCTGGGTTGAGGATTGTTGAATTGCTGTTTCTGCTGAAAACCGCCTTGGTTTTGGAAATTATTATGTTCTCGGTCTTGCCCGAACTGCTGTCTCGGCTGATAACCGCCTTAATTTGGTACAAACTGTTTTTCTGGAAACCGCCTTGTGCATATGGTTTCCGTTCTTGACTTTGCACCCCTTGCTGACCTTGGAAACCCTTAGTGAATATGCTCACGCCCTAATTTGGAACGGTTTGTTTGGGCTGAAAACTACCTTGTTGCGGGTAAACTTGATCCTGCGGGTTTTCAACGTTGGTGCTTCTATATGAGAAGTTAGGATGATTTCTGTAGTTCTGGTTGAAGCCTTTGTTGAAGAACCCCTGATTCTGTACGTAGTTCACCTCATCTTCGTACTCTTGTTCTTGCTCAGCACTCTCTTTGTAGAGTCCTTCTTCTCTAGTGTCTTCACAAGAGTTGACAGCTTTTTGACTTCCTTTAAGTAGTGCTGCAATGCTATTAACCTTTGCGAAAAGCTCATCCATCCTTTGCGTTTCAACACCACTCACGCGTCTCGTTCTATCATACTCGGGATTTCGATGACTTGAACTCACATAAAGATTTTCCAATAACCTCATAAGCTTCCTCCTTGGTCTTTGTCATGAAGTTGCCATTGCTGGCTGCATTTAGACAATTCTTGGAGTCCCAATCTACTCCGTCGTAGAAGATGTTCAGCACTTGTTCGTCGGAATAACCATGATGAGGGCATTCCCTTAGATATTCTCTAAACCGCTCTCATGCTTCATTGAAAGGTTCACCGCTGTTTTGCTGAAATTGAGTAATCTTGATTCTGAGAGAAGCGGTCTTGGATTTGGTGTAGAACTGATCCAAGAAGGCCGACCTGATTGCGTCCCAAGAAGTCAAAGAACCCGGCTCTAGAGATTTGAGCCATCTCGCTGCTCGATCAGGTAAAGAGAAGGAGAAGAGCTTGCATTTCAAATAGTCCGCAAGGACTCCATTTGAGATTGTAGTGCTGCAAATCTCTTCGAACATTTCAATGTGATCCATGGGATTCTCCGAAGCTTTCCCATAGAACAGATGTCTCTCGACGAGAGCAATGATATGAGGTTTGATCTCGAAGTTCTGCCTCTGAATAGGCGGTGGACGAATAGCGGTTATGTCCTGGTAAAATTGGTGAGGAGTGTCAATACCCCCGATCGGTCTGCGTGGAGGCTGTCTTTGATTCAACTGGTATTGAGCAGCAGCAGCTTGGCTCCGAGCTTCAGCTCGTCTATGGACATCAGCAGCAACAGCTGCTTGGTTTCCATTGGCGTTTAGATCGCCATCGCCATCATGAGCAAGAGGGGGAGGGTTCAAGAGGTTCCTTTCCTCGCCATACTCATGATGTTCGTCTCCATCAACAGGCAGATTTTGATCGTCCGGTAAGTTAGCCATTTCTCTTCTTTACAATCTAGCTCTGTTGTTTTCTCGTTCCACTTTTGCCAAATCTTCGTTGTTCAACTCAAGCAGATTTTCAGAGCCTTGGCTTCTGGTCATGTACCTGAGATGCACGGAAAAGGGCAACAATAAAACGAGTTAGTAACGACAAAAAGAAATTCTTAGTCTGAATTTTCGTCTAAGACTCATAGGCAACAATTGGTCCCCGGCAACGGCGCCAAATTGATTTAAGTGGTTTCACCAAGTCAATTAATAACTAGAGTGCACACTATACCGCAATCATAACGGTTGTTGATTGTAGCACTTTAGGATCGAATCCACATAGATCAATGTTACGACTATGAGAATGCATGATGAAATTAAAGCTAAGACGAATGACAGATTTTTGTTGGTTTTATGGTTTCGAAACTAAGAACGACAACTAAAACAGTGTAAATTCAAATAAAGAAAGCGTTAAGCCTCGGGTGACGTTGCGGGAAATCACGAATAACGGTTAATGCATCTTAAACAGGGGTTTGCATTAAGAAACGTCTAGAACTCAAACCTAATAATAGATTAACCTCCTCCCGGAGTATTAATCCCTATGCTTAAAACCATGAAGACTAACTCTCGTTGAATTCAAATGTTCTAAGCATGCTTTTCTAGTTCGATTTGATAAGTTCACAAGAACGCCTTAACATCAACTCTCGTTGGATAAGGACACTTTGCTCATCTAAGATAATTCCGGCATCTAAACAAACACTCCCGTGCGTTAGATAACCTAAGATCATGAACTAAGTGATCAGTTTAATTCAAGCAATAAGAACACCCTAGACGAAGAATCCACCGAATAAATCCCCGTTTAATCTATCATAAACCGTTAAATCATGAAATCCCTTAACACCTTTGGCTTAACTAAGAAACTACTCACTCATAATTGCAGAACAAATACAGAGAAATGATGAAGAACACATGATTAACAAAAACAGAAATAGAAGAGATTAAGAAAACTTCTCCAATATGTAGAATCAAAGGTTTGCTTTCCAAGCTTACAAATAACCAAGATCAAAGAGAAGAGTACAAAGAGAAGAGAGTATGATACATATGAGATTCCAGCTCTTATTTTCGAGTTTTGGGCGTCAAAAAGAAAGAGAAATTTGGTGAAATAGTAAGAAACACGTTTTTAACACTATTAACAGAGGCTGGATCGATCGATCCAGTGAGGAGGATCGATCGATCCCATATTTTTCGAAGATCGATCGGTCTGCGTCAATCAGAGCTCGATCCAGTAAATGTCTGATTTCTTGGATCGATCGATCCAGTGAGGAGGATCGATCGATCCAGTGAGGAGGATCAATCGATCCCATCTTTTTCGAAGATCGATCGGTCTGCGTCAATCACAGCTCGATCAAGCAAATGTCCGATTTCTTGGATCGATCGATCCAGTGAGGTGGATCGATAGATCCCATCTTTTTCTGCTCGGTTTCGCCGTTTTTCCGTTCTAGGCCCCCAGACTCCATCCCGAAATGCCTTTACACCTGAAATGACTCCTAGAAGACTAAAACAATCGAAAAAGACTCGATTATGTACAAAAAACACGAATTGGAAAACGTCATAAAACGCAACACATCACGTCATTACTCGAGAATCATCGTAATTTCGTCGTAAAACTGGGACGAATCAGAATCGTCGTAAATTATTCTTTGTAAAATCGAAGTAAAATTACATCGATTTTACATCGAATAATAGAATTTTTGTATTGTGAAATGAATTCGATGTAAATTCGATGTAAAATGAATTCAATGTAAATTCGATGTAAAATGAATTCGATGTAAATTTGATGTAAAATGAATTCGATGTAAATCATAGATCGATGTAAATCCTAGATCGATGTAATTTCGATGTTATGTATAAATTATATAATTAATAAAATTATAATTGTAAACTAATAATTAATAAAATTATAAATTATAATTTATATAATTAATAAAATTATAATTATCATTTTTTTATATAAATTCAAAATTTAAAATAAAATTCGAAACAAAAATAATAAAAATACAATTCGAAATACTAATTATCTAGGTTAATATCAAAGTTCCTAAAAAACTCCGCTTTCGTAGCCACCGCGGTCCGCTCCAATTCCGCCCGCTGAGGCGCATATGACATAAAAATTTATATTAAATTAATAACTAAATTAATGAATTTAACAAATTACGACGTCTATTCCAATACTAAAATTTGCATTCCAATCATCCTAAACGATAATTTCCAATCCTAATTTCTAATCCTATCTAATTTAATTGACAAACAAAAATTTACCTTTTAGAGAGATGTTAGAGCTTTTAGATAGAGAGAGAGATTGTGAGAGAATGAGATCGAAGGAAGAAATCTGGGCTCATATATATATAGTTGTGGTCGTCAGAATTCCGATGTAATTTACCATCGGAATTACGACGGATTCGATGTAAATCCGTCGTAAAATTTTAATCAAAAATTCAACCAATATGAATTTTCCCGCATGCGGCAAATTTAATTTTTTTATTACGACGATTTTACGACGGATTCGATGTAAAATTTACATCAAATTTACAACGAAATACTAAAAAAATGATATTAGATGTAATTCCGATGTAAATCCGTCGTAAAATTTTAACTAAAAATTCAACCAATATAAATTTTCCCACACGCGGCAAATTTAATTTTTGATTACGACGGATTCGATGTAATTTCGATGTAAAATTTACATCAAATTTACAACGAAATACTAAAAAATGATATTTGATGTAATTTCGATGTAATTTTACATCGAATTTACAACGAATCCGTCGTAATATCGTCTTAATCAAAAAATTCTAAACCATATACCCTAAATTACAATGCACAATATTTAAATATATCAACGAAGTATATTTGTGCATCCAAGACTTCTCTTAGTAAACAACAAATTCAATAACGACGATTGAATCTAATTTCTGGAAAACTTCTTTATCTTGCATAATAATGTATAAGCTTTGTTCTTATAAGTATATCCATAACATGCATGAAGTATATAATGTTATTGATTTTTGTGAAAACTCAAATTTTTGTATACAATGAATGAATAGAACTTAGTTAAAACAATATAAACGATAAAAAACCAATCTTATAGAACTTATAATCAACCTTATAATCATTGTAAGCCCTAAACCTTGTACCCTAAATTAGTATGGATTACAGATTCGATGTAAATTCGATGTAAAATTTACATCGAATTTACAACGAAATACTAAAAAATGATATTCGATGTAATTCAGATGTAATTTTACATCGAATTTACAACGAATCCATCGTAATCAAAAAATTCTATACCCTAGATCCTAAATTACAATACACAATATTTAAATAGATCAACGAAGTATATTTGTGCATCCAAGACTTTTCTTAGTAAACAACAAATTCAATAACGATGATTGAATCTAATTTCTGGAAAACTTCCTTATCTTGCATAATAGTGTATAAGCTTTGTTCTTATAAGTATATAATGTTATTGATTTTTGTGAAAACTCAAATTTTTGTATACAATGAGTAGAACTTAGTTAACACAATATAAACGATGAAAAACCAATCTTATAGAACTTATAATCAACCTTATAATCATCGTAAGCCCTAAACCCTATACCCTAAATTAGTATGGATTATGAATTTGATGTAAATTCGATGTAAAATTTACATCGAATTTACAACGAAATACTAAAAAAATGATATTCGATGTAATTCCGATGTAATTTTACATCGAATTTACAACGAATTTTGACATCGTCGTAAAAGCGTCCTTATATTACGACGATTTTACGACGACTTTACATCAAAAATATTTTTCGTTGTAAAGTCAATGCAAATTTGTTGGTAATTTACATTGGATTATTTCCGTCGTAAAATTTTGTTGGAATGAGGCAGTTTTCTTGCAGTGAATTGAAGAATATGAGAGGTATTATATTGAACCAACTTATTAATTACTTATTGGGTCCTTGATTATATATATGTTAACGTAATTATCGCTTCAATCTCACAGGATGTATATGGCATATCAACGTTTTGCATTTCCGAACAAAACATAGGACGAGCTAATCGAGCTCAAACTGGAAGAGTTCGGACGTTGGTTAAGAGATTATGTAAGTGTTTTAATTGCTTTGTTTTTAACTATCATATATAATGAATTATTTATTTTACTCATTTTTGATTTTGTTCGTGCAGGTCACGACAGAGAAGGCTAACAGACAAAGATTTTCCACTTGGTTAGAAGAAATTGTGCGCTTTCCACTAGCAAACGTGCAGTCACATGTGATGTATAGCACATGGGGGTACGCTTTTAAGATTCTTTGGGATGATAGGAGTGCGACAACTTCAGATTCGGTGTATCTAGTCAGTCCGGTGATCTTGTATACTATGGTGTCATACGTGAGATTTTCGATGTTCAGTACCCGGGAATGCTCGGTTTGAGATGCGTTGCATTTTTATACGACTGGAACGACCCATTAGTAGGAAGCGGTGTGCGACACGACCAATTTGGTGTTACATCATTACATAGAGGCGACTCCAGAAATACGAGCCATTCGTACTTGCTTCACAAGCAGACCAGGTTTGTTTTTTTCTTTTACGATAATTTTTTAAGTATTTTTGCATTCACGTGGTTAAATTTTTATATGACTTTATTACATGGTGTAGGTATGCTATATTCTCTATCCTCGAGTGACAAACAAGCAAGACCCGAGGATTACAGTCACATCGATAAACCCGAGAGGTAGGGTTCATGGGTGTTGAAAGCTATTGCTTTTAGAACTTGTTTATGTTTTTATGAATTGGATGCTGGCAAATTTTGGATTACTGCAAAACCCATAAGGTTTTCTTGATTGGCGTTGAAGAATGTAGAGATTTAGTCCAATTTCAACTTAGATCTAGATGAATCAATTTGTGTGCAGGTTAGAGAAGATACGATCGCAAACAACACAAGACAAATTTGGTCACCCTGAGTTCACCAAATGGCTACGTCTCAGGGGAGGGAGCGGTGTCCCTCAACAGCATCCATTATCACCGTCGAATACACTGTCGCTCTCACCGGCGACTCAATCAGGTTACAAGTACAAGCTCAAGGAAGAAGAAGATCTAATCAGGAATGACTCCTCTGACGATAGCTCAAAACTCTGAGCTCTGATCTCTCTCTCCTGTTCTTCGCTTTTCTCTCTCTTGTAACAACCTTCTGTGTATCGACTCTCTCTCCCTTTTACGAAGAGAAGAAGACGAGACTTTATAATCTCTTTGACTTGTGGGCTGAACTAGATGTAAGGCCCACTTGGAAAGGTTTACCGGATATTGGGCCTTGAGCCCATTGTGGTGTTTGACTGAACTTAGTCTTCAAACTCTGCTATTGATAGTATGATCCATTAGTGCCTTTTCAACTGATTAGATTCAATTACGTGTTAGTTTTTTCGCCTTATAGGCGGCAAAATGTTTCAGTAATTACTGGTTAAGATCTTAGCAAGAATAGCTGTTCTAACTTTAGATTTGTTCTTTCTTTCTTTAGGCTTCAGCGTTAATCCTATGTTTTCAAGTGCTTGAAAGCGTTAGTCTTATTTGATTCGTAGGAACTCTAAGCCATGAAGCAAGGGAAACGTTCCTCTCAGCCATTGTTGGAGAAGGTTAGATTTCGAGACATTCAAGCTAGTTTTTTCATGTTTTTGTTGTTGGTTCTGTGAAATCATGTTCCGGTGATAGAATGAGGTTCTTTAACCTCATGGTTCCGTTTTATGTTTACACAGTGTGTCATTCTTTATCTATTGACAGGGCGTGCTGAGTGGTTAGATAAAGGGCATAGGAAATTTCTGATTTTGTGGCACCGGATTCAAGATTGGGAAGACATTATTCTTCAGTTTGTGAGTCACATGTGAATTTATCAAAGAAAAATTTAAAGATCGGTTTTGGTTTTACGCACCTCCTCTAATTTATCAAAGAAAAATTATAACAATAAGTTTTTTGATGAGACTTAAAGAGAGTAGTGTTTTGGAGATAAAGTTCTGTTCTTGTTCTACTGCGACTCAAGCTTTTCTGTCTTTTTTAATTCTCCAGGTTGATGATATGACAGCAGATTTGGTTATAATTCAGCCCTTGTTACTAGATGCTGAGGACTCGGAGTGAGACATCACGCTGTTTATCAATTCACCCGGTGGTTCAGATTCTTGGTCTACGAAGGCCGTGCATTTGTCACATACACAACCCGAGAAGGAGCAGAGAAGGCCACGCAAGAGCTGTCCAAATGGCTAGTCCTCAACGATCAACTCGCATGGGGAAGACCTTAGGTCCCCAAATCTGATAAAAATAGTGATTATTATCCAAATGCAGAATGCAGATAATTTACATTGATACTCTACTTTTAAAGTGATTTTATAATGTTATTATTTATAACCAAATTTCTAATGCTTGTCGTTAATTATACTCTATTATATGGTTTTTCCTTTCTTTTTAAAACGTTGAGGTATCAATGATCTTAGATGTGAACACGTGGATATGCATGCGTATCCATTTAGTTGTGAACACATGGTTACAATACGCGTGGATACACATGCGTATCCATTTAACAGCGAAATCGTGTTTATGTTTCGGGAAAAAAAAAAAGAATTTTCGTGTGAATGATAACAATATTAAGCTCATATTTCAGATCATATAAACAAAACTCTCGTGATGGAATGCATTTTTAGTTTCTTGCATTTAATTGTATCGTTTAATTTACATTAAAGGACGATCATTTTAATTGTTAATTGAAAGAACTATAACTAACTTATATATCGTTAACTAAACTCGATATTGCTTTCGAAATTCAAAAAGAGGGAAACAAGAAATCTTAGTTATGCAAAAAGAGGGACACAAGAAAAAACAAAACCGAGAAAGTCAAATATGTACAAGTACAAATCTTAGTTATGCATTGGTTCTCATAAGGTTTGTCAATGTCCCAAACCATATAGGTGAACAACCTGAAACGTTGGTTCTCATGTTGTGCATTACGGTATGCTCTAATCTTTGTGGTTGGGGTTCTCATATCCAACTATGGATAGCATTAGCCTCTAATTAGATGAAAAACAGTTCGACGAGTAGTGTGGACAACATACCATGGATACGATTAGCGTCGACAACGTAATGTGCATACAATCAATTACTAGTGGGGTTTCTAAGTGTTCGACAAAAAACATGAGAGAGATATGCGTATCCATTTACCATCGAATATATGTTCCATATGCGCGAGAAAATCATGCGTATCCATTTAGATGCGAACACGTGTTCCATATGTGTGTGGATATGCATACTTATCCATTTAGGTGTGACCACGTGTTCCATATGCAAGTACAAATCTTAGTTATGCATTGGTTCTCATAAGGTTTGTCAATGTCCCAAACCATATAGGTGAACAACCTGAAACACATGTTCATGTTTCGGAAAAAAAAAAGAATTTGTTGTCGAACACAAATATATGCCTTTTTTTTTTCACTAATTTACGACTAAGCTTTTGCACATCAATTACTTTTTCTTGGTATTAACCATACGTATGCTTACCTTTCTAGGGGAAGAGGTTGTTTTTTTCGAGAAATTTACACTCACACACACTTTCTCAAAATAGAATTACAAAAAACACATTTTGTGAGTTTAGACACACTTTGTGTGCTTTTTAGGGTGTAAAATAACATAAATGTCACTCTTACCAAGAAGTATTTACCCCTCCCCCATTTACTCTATATTTTTGTATTATTTTTCATCTCACACACCCCACACATTTTTGTTTTCCTTATATTCTTTTCATAAAAAATAATCTAACAATTCTTTTTTCACAATCAATTATATTTTTTTTCTCTATATTTTGATACCAATTTCACAATTTTTTAATTAGATGTGAAAACTGGCGGGCATTGTAGTCGGAATTTCTCCGTCGGACACTGGTCGTCGGAAAATGGTCGTAACTTTTTGATAGATTTTCTGATGGCTTTTCCGATGGATTTTCAACAAACAATCCCCGTCGGAATGATTTTCTATGTTTTCCCGACGAAGTTTTAGTTGGAATGCCTCGTCGGAAAGTTGTTGATATCCGTCGAAAATTTTCCGGCGGATATCCGGTGGTCATTGTAGTCGGAATTCCCCGTCAAAAAGTTGTTGGGTATCCTTCGGAAAAATTTCCGGCGTCGTATTTTATGCCCCATTGTTAATATATATCCCTTTGGCTAAGCCTCTCGATCTCGGATTTGAACTCCAAATAAGGGTAACGATAACCCGAACAAGAAAATTCATGGCTCGGAAGTCGAACCGTGTGGATTGGTGATATTCTCATATTTTACTTGTTTAACATGCATTTTACTTAGCGTTTTTAGTCGCATGCATGCGTAACCATCGTTTTCCTTAGTGTTTTGGTATAAATTAGAGTCTAGCTAGGTTGCATTAAGTCCTAGTGAGTCTTGCATGTTTTGGGGTCTCTTTCCAGGTGCTTGGAGACACTTTAGGAGGATTGGAAGTCACCGAACCAAGCCAAATCGGAGTTGAGTGCAAGAAGAGATAGTCGGTACTAATCACACGACACTAAACTCCAGCGATCCGATCGTCATTACTGTCGGCTAAAACCCATCCTGCTTCGATCCGACCGTCGTTCCCATCGGCTAAAACCTTACCCAGCCAGCGACAGGATTTGTACCGGATGGTTTGTACCGACCCATAACCGATCGGTACAAACCTGTATTTTCAGGTTTTTGCCCGAACCTGAAAATACCCGGTTTGTTCCGGGTTGACCCGGTTCGCACTATTCACTATAAATACCAGAAAAAACCTAATTTTCAAGGGGGGGGGGGTCCTTTTCTTATGCTAAAAAACCTCTCTTAGTGGGTTCTAAGTATTTTTTTAAGAGAGATTCTCTTTTTTAATTTATGCAATCTATTCTCAATCTTCTTTCTTAATCATCTAATCATCTAATCATCTAATCATGGGATTTAACATGTTCTTCATAGGATTTGTTGGATCCATCATGATTAGTGAGTAGTCTCCTAGGATATATGGATGGGTTAGGATTAGGTGATTTCCATGAATGATTTGTGATGCTTAGGGATAGATAATCAATTTCCTACTCTTAGGGAGTGTGTTTAATGCTTGATTGTGCTTGAGAAAGTCAAACTTGATCCCAAGGCATTTCTCACCCACAAGGTGTTCGATGAAATGCCTAAGAGAGCTTTCTAAGAGAAATACCCTTCTTAGCCTAAGAGATTAGTTGTCTAAGGGATTATTTAGGTGATCTTGATTAATGAAATTAATGCTTGCTAATTAAGAGTCCACAAATGAGAATTTGATCTTGGATTAGTAATTAGCATAGGTGATTAGTACCTTGAGAGAGGATTAGTCACAATTAGGATCTTAACCTTGGAAATTAACCTTGATTATGTATGAGCATCCTGAATTAGACTTGGAATAACCTATATCCAATTACCCCATCCTTGGATTCGTTTCCATTAGTTGAATCCATAACTTGCTTAGTTTGCTTCGTCTTGTTCATTTGCTTAATCTTGTTAGGGTGTTAGTAAAACTCAACAATTCACTTATTTAGCTTAACTTACTTGAGTGCCTTGTATTCTACGTGCTTAGAATTAATCCCGATACGGATTGATAACCTTCTATACTACTCGTATTGGAGTTATTGATACCTCCTTAAGACCAAAAAAGTCTTAGTATCAATAGGACGTCTGCGTATCCATGTAGTTGTGCACCTGTGTACAATATTCACGTGGATACGCATGCATATACATGTAGTTGCGTACACGTGGACGATATTCGAGTGGATACACATGCATATCCATGTAGGTGCGTCCATGTGGACGATATGCGCGTGGATACACACATGTCTATCTATTTAAATGCGTACACGTGTACGCAACCATGTGGATACCTATGTGTTCGGCCAATGTGTTCGAACCACATCTAAGTAAAATATTGTGAAATGGGTATCAAAGTATAGAGAAAAAACGAAACATAGTTTATAATACAAAAAAAATGTGAAATTGTTTTTTTGTGAGAAGAAATAAGCAAAACAACATAATTGGGGTGTGCAAAACTAATAATGATAAAAAATGTTTTTTGTTTTGATAATAAAGATAGAAATGTATTTTGGTCTTTTTACACCCAAAAATATATACAAAGTGTGTCTAAACTCACAAACTGTGTTTTTGTAATTTGAAAGTTAAAAAGTGCCCCATAGTGTAACACACACTAGTACTTATTGTATGCACAATATGTTGTATGTATATGTGGACACATATTCGAAGTTTTGGGTCATTGCATATTCTCTCCTTCCATCTCAATTCTCTAGGCGGACCTCAGCAAGCTCAAGCTCTTTCAAGTTACCCACCTCACGAATTACATAGACCTGAATAAATATGTATCATAACTTGCAAAGGGAAGCGATATAATATGTTTATCATTTGATTGGCCAAGTCTAGGAACAATATGATGAAAAGTTTGAAACTCTTGGCCTGATTGTTAACGAGGTTAGTGACTTGATTCATAAATCATAATCTAGCTACGCTTGTTCCTCAAGTCTACAACTGTTCTTTAACAAATTAAAATAAAAAGTCTACAATTGTTTCTGATTACTGTATCTATTTTTCCGAGGAGATATTTGCTTCTTCTTTTGCTGCAGGTGCATACTTTCAATCTATTAATTTTCCAAAAGATCAGAAGGTAAACCATATTTCAATCGAAACTATTCAACCATGACTCATAATCTCAGTTATCACTGCGTCTAATACCACATGTTTTAGTCTAATTTGCCAATCAAATGATAAACATATTATATCGCTTCCCTTTGCAAGTTATGATACATATTTATTCAGGTCTATGTAATTCGTGAGGTGGGTAACTTGAAAGAGCTTGAGCTTGCTGAGGTCCGCCTAGAGAATTGAGATGGAAGGAGAGAATATGCAATGACCCAAAACTTCGAATATGTGTCCACATATACATACAACATACTGTGCATACAATCAAGTACTAGTGTGGTTTCTAAGTGTTCGACGAAAAACATGAGAGAGGTATACGTATCCATTTACCATCGAAAATATGTTCCATATATATATGCGTGAGAAAAACATGTGTATCCATTTAGATGCGAACATGTGTTCCATATACGCGTGGATATGCATGTGTATCCATTTAGTTGTGACCACGTGTTCCATATACATGTGGATATGCATGCGTATCCATTTAGCTATGAACACGTGTTCGATATACGCGTGGATACACATGCGTATCTATTTAGCAGCGAACACGTGTTCATGATTCGGCACTCAAAAAAATAATTGGTTTGAATGATAACAATATTAAGCTCATATTTCATATCATATAAACAAAGAACTCGTGATGGAATGCATTTTTAGTTTCTTGCATTTAATTGTATCGTTTAATTTTTTTTTTTTTTTTTTGCTATGAATGTTAATATCATATAAATGACAGCTGGATCTTACAAGAGTAAAATCTAGAGCATACTACCTTGGCAAAAAAAAGCTAAAAAGCAAGGGAGCAAAAACAAATTTTGAAGAGAAACATAAAAAGAAGCCAAATGAAACCATAGAGTCATTAGTTCCGAGAATTGCCTTCTATGTCTTCGTCCTGTTATCGAATTGCAAATTTCCCGATCGATACCTTGGTATGTGGCTAGAGGAGGGATCGAGATTTGGTTGTGGAGAGCATTGTTCCTTTGCTTCCAAAGGTGGAAGATCGTGGCCTGAACAGCAAGTTTCCTAAGAATCGAAGGCGCATATGTTGAGCCCGATCTGATCCAAGATAACAGCTCAGCCCATGAGCTAAAAAGATGATTCGTTGGGTGGAGCCTTGAGATGGTTAACCTCCAGACTTTTCTGCTGTAATCACAAGACAAAAGAAGATGGTCTCTAGCTTCATCACATCTTGAGCAAAGGCAACATACCGTTGGGACATTCAAGCCCCATGACGCTAGACGGGTCCTTGTAGGGAGCCGATTGAGCTGGGCAATCCACATAGTAAAAGCTTGCTTCGGGACTGCTCCTTTGAACCACACACTATCAGCCCAAGCCTTTGATTCTGCCCTTGGCCTGATAGCTTCCCAAGTTTTTGAGGAAGAGAAACCATTACAATTTCTTTCATCGACGATCCAGCAATATTCATCTTGTGTGGAGGTTTGCGTTGGGACGTTGATGGTGGTGAGATATGAATGAAGATTCAAGGCCGCATCAGATCTTGGTGCTGGGAGCCGCCACCTTTCACTAGTGCACGCCTCAGCCACACACGATTTGAGAGGTAGTCTCAAGCTTCGAGGACCCGTTGGACCGATACTCTTGAGCAGCGGGCCAAAAGGAGACCAAGAGTCATACCAAAAACTGATTTTTTCCCGTTTCCCAGAACGTCTTTGATGAACCTTTCTGCTTCCGCCTTCAATTTCAACAATGCTTTCCATGTCCATGAGTCGTGGGCTGATTCCTGTACTGCCCAGAAGCTAGTTTTTTCCAGGTGATGTTGCCTTTGCCATGTCACCCAGAGAGAGTCACTATCAGAAAATAGTAACCATATGAACCTTAGACACAAGGCTCTGTTCCAAGCCGAGAATCTTCGAAGACCCAGACCTCCTTCATTCTTTGGAAGGCAGACAGACGCCCAAGAGACCTTTGCGGCTTTGGAATGATCGATATTTCTAGACCAGAGAAACCTAGAGCACAACGCTTCAATTTTCTTTATACAACCTTGAGGCAGGACGAAGGTCGAAATCCAAAAGCATACTGTTCCAGAGATAACAATAGCTATTAACTGAACTCGGCCCGCAAAAGACAGCGTCTTCACTGCCCAAGATCTGAATCTGCACTTTAATTTCTCCAACAGTGGCTCGTACTCTGAAATTCTTAGCTTACGACACATAAGTGGCAAGCCAAGATAGCGGATGGGGAGAGCACCAACTGGAAAACCGTATCTAGCAATAGATGCAGATTCCTCCTGATTCAAACCTGCATGAAAGAGCTGAGTTTTATTCATGTTCATATGTAGACCAGACCAGCTCGCAAAGTCATCCAGAGCTTCACTAATACCGTGCAGAGAAGAGCTACTTCCATCAAAGTAAACCATAACGTCATCGGCGAACATTAGGTGAGAGACATTTAAATATGTGGTCTTTAGGTAGTAAGAGATATATCCTGAGTCAAACCTAGAATGCAGAAGTTGCGAAAGGACCTCCATTGCTAAAACAAACAAGTATGGTGAAATAGGGTCACCCTGCCTAAGTCCTTTTGTGCTTCTGAAATTTCCACAAGAGGCACCATTCACAACAATGGAGAAAGATGCAGTTGATATACACTGAAATATCCAGGAAATTAATTTTTCAGGAATGTTTATAGCTCTCAGCGATGTTGTGACAAAATCCCATCTAATTGAATCAAAAGCTTTTCGCAAGTCTTCCTTCAGCATCGCTCTCGGTGACAGTCTCTTCCCATTGTAACCGTGAACCATTTCAGTTGCAAGCAGGACGTTTTCAGCGAGAATACGGCCATGCATGAAGGCAGATTGAGGGTGCGAGATAACGCTAGGGAGAATCTCTTGCAACCTTTTAGCCAGCAGCTTCGAGATGACCTTAAAAACTGTGTTTAGACAAGATATAGGTCTAAAATCTGACGTGGAAGAAGCATTTGTGATTTTCGGGATAAGAACCAAAGAAGTAGAATTCCACTGTTTGAGTAGACAACCTGAATCAACGAATTCTGCCACAGCTTCAACAACCTCTGCACCCACAACACTCCAGCACCTAATGAAGAACTCAGCTGAATAACCGTCAGGACCACTTGTTTTATTTTTTGGAAGCGAACAAAAAGCTACCTTAATCTCCTCATTTGTAAACTGCCTCTCGAGAGCGGACCTTTGATCATGTGAGCAGCGGAAGGGAAGCAGCAGATTTAAGTCCTCTTGCACGAACATGGGAGGATCCACTTCACTGCCAAGAAGATTAGAGAAGTAATCAATGCAATGATCTTGAATCCCCTGTTGCGTTTCAAATCTTGTACCATCAGCGTCCTCCAAGAAGTGAATGTGGTTTAAGGATTTTCTTGTTGAAGTCATCCTATGGTAGTAGGCTGTGTTGCTGTCTCCTTCTGTTAACCATGTTACTCTTGGCCTCTGCAAGAAAAAAGACTCCTCAGCTTGCACTAGGATTTGCCATTTTCTATGCGCTTCCAATTCAGCTTCTGCGAGTGCAATGCTCGGATTCGCAAGCATTTTGTTCTGCGCAAAAACCAGAGAACAATGCGCTTCTTGAACTCTCTTTTCCAGGCCTAAGTAGTTACCTTTACTGAACTTGCATATCACAGATTTCAGCATCTTGAGCTTTCTGGACAGTCTGAACATTGCTGATCCTACCACATTAAAAGTGAACCAATGGTTTGCAATCAAAGGTAGAAACTCCACATTCTGAAGAAGGAGATTATAGAACCTGAAAGGCGTCTTTCTCTTTTGAGCCAAAGGGTTGAGGACAACTTCTGCTGAGGCGTGATCCGAGAAGTCAGGACTTCCAAAGTAAGCAACAACAGCTGGAAATTTCACGTTCCAAATATCATTCACCAAAACACTGTCCAACTTCTTTGCAATAGGCTGATTCTTCCTTTTGTTCCACCAAGTAAGAGTATTGCCTCTAAAATTCAAATCAGTGAGTTCTGCTTCCATCAAACAATCCATGAAGTCTCTTGTTCGCTTGTTAACATTTAGATTAACCGCATTAGAGTGCTCATTTGGATGCAAAACCTGATTGAAATCTCCAATCACCATCTACGGTTTCCCACAGACAATCTGACTTTCAGACAACTTCACAATTTCATCCCATAACTCCTTTCGCAGCCCAACATCATTTGAAGCGTAAACCACAGAAACGATGACCGCAATGTGAGAGTCAAGAAAAAACACTTCATAAGACACCATCTGCAATGACTTGCAAATGACAACAACACGAACACTCGGGTGCCAAACCACCCAAATCTTACCCAATTCAGAGAAGCCATAGTTCTCCTCATGAGACCACCCGGGAAGCAACGCATTGACAAACTTTTTATTCTTCGGTTGCTTGACATGTGTCTATATGATCCCACCAAAAACAGGTTTATTCTTTTTAAACCACTTATTGAAACCGCTACGATGACTATAAATATTAAAGCCGCGGACATTCCAGCAAAAAAGGTCTATACACATTAATTAAACGGGTTTTGGGACCTTGCCCGAAGTGCCTCTTGCACCATTCTTTCTCTTCTTCCGCAACACCCTTACAAAACCTTCATGATCTTCAACTGATCCTTCTTCCTCCTCCGAATTACTAGATGAAATATCCGAGGAGTCATGCTCAACCTCAGAGGAATTGCAGCTTAAATCAACTGACTTACCATCGCCACTTGATATGCTCAAATTAATACCCTATAAGTACTAAAGCAGTTGTTGTAATATATGTAGGGGTCGAACACAAGAACTCAAGAAAGTCACACAATAGATTATATAGACTCGAATTAAGCTAAACCAAATAATGTAATTAAATGCGAGTGCGTAAATTAAACAAGTTGTAAGTCAATTGGAAAGAAGATAGGCTCAGGGTATTTCTCAGGAATTCAACCTATGGTGAAGAACTAATTCAGATGGTGAATCCTAATTAACTAATTAACCTAACATTTAGAGAAAATCCTTATGAGAACCCTGAACCTAACAGTGGATCTACTCAGACATGGAGATTGAAACAAGCAACATGATTGAATAGATCATCAAATCAAATAAATAGAAGAGAGTAAAACAAGGGTTCGAAATCTTTTCTCAGGCGAACAGAATTTCAGACTTGTCTCCCTCCAAAGCTCTCTCACAGAAAACTAAAGTAAATTAAAGCATAGCCAACAAAAGTGGCTGAAAAACCTAATTATAATCCTAAAACACGTTTTGGACTAAATTATAAATAATAAAGTCTTCTGGGCAATTTTGCAATTCTTCAACTCTTCATTTAAAGTCGCGACTCATGTCTGCTTCAGTGAGTATCGACCGATACTAGTTAGTATCGATCGATACTAAGGCTTCAAATCGGGTACTCAGCTACACGAACTTCTGCTTTGCTCCAAAATGCTCCAGAAAGCTCCAATATCTCCAATTATGCTCCAAACGTGCTAAAACCTGTAAAAGACTCTAAAACACTACAAAATAGTAGAAAAACTCTATAAAACGGACTTATATCATGGCTTAAACGGGGTAAAAACCATGATATATCACCACTGGAAACTCCTTTTTCAAAATCCTTTCCAGAACCAAGCTTAGAGCCCTCAGTCTCAGTCACTTTGATGGTCAATTTTGCAGGTATCTCCTTCCATTGTCGTTTAAACACCAAAGGGGCATGCGGTTCCCTTTTGTCCTTTCTACGCTTAACGGGTTCTATGTTTCCTCGCGGGCAGTTACATGTTCCGTGGGCCAAAGATTTTCAAACCGTACAGGTAATGGGAGCAGCTCTACAACGCTTTATGACATGACCTATTTCTTTGCAGTGATCGCAGACTGGCGGCATCCAGGGACTCGAAACAAGCACCCTTTTAACTTCACCTGACTAGAACTGAACATTAACTGCCTCCGGAAGAGGCTTCCTTGGGTCAATGATTGTAAATACCTTTGCTACCTCAAGGTTTGTTTTGTTTGCAGTTGAAGGATGCAAATATTTCGGCTCCCCTTCCAATCCAGCAATTTCCCCTAGACACTCATCATTGAAGAATTGAAGCGGGACATCTCTCAATTCCAACCAGATCGGCGCTGTCGTGAGCTCAGGTTTAGCCGGTATCACTCCCGGTTCCCACTTCCCGACGAACATGGTCTGACCATCAATCTGCCACAGTCGCTGGGTGATAACTCTGTTTCGAGTGAAAGCATTTGGAATCCTAAAAAGAAAAGCATAGCCTTCCATCTTTGAAACTGATACATCCCTGTACTGCGGGCTCCAAATGCCATTTACAATGTTATGGATCTTGTCTTGCAATGGGGGATCCGAATAGAATTGGCCCAGCACAAAACAGTCCCATGACTTTCTGTCTCTTTCTATGACTGAATTTGGGATCTTTACACATATCTCTCCTGACGGCAGTGTGAAAGTTTCCCCCTTCTTCCACCACTGCTTTGCATTCCCTTTGACGAGGGAAGCCCAAGAATCGGCCAAAGGGGTTCCTGATTTTGCATCTGCTTCTGGGTCCGCCTCTTTCGGGGCTTCAGCAGCAATCGCCAGTGGAGCAACATCTGACGAGACAAGTGTTGACTCTGTCGCTTTCTTTATCTGTTCTGGGACTGTTGAATCTTCAACTTTCTCAGGAACGACATTGGGTCATGCAGATCTGGGAGCCATATCTGAAGGAGTTGAGGAGACAGGAACGGCCAAATCGGTCACCGGGACCACGAGTTGGGTGTTTGGATCGACCGACGGAGGGGTGTCGGACTCGGAAATCAATTCTGAGAAAACAGGACCGATTTTACTCGGCGGCGCATCTTTAGGTTTCGGCTGAGGAGATATCGAGACGGGAGATTTGGGTTTTTTGGAGGGTGAAGGTTTCTTGTGAGGTTTTCTGTTCCCCTTGAGGAGGGGTGGGCCTGTTAGCGAAGGCGGAGTTGGATTCCGGTGTCGTGAGAGACGCCGGTGGACAAAGGAAAAAGAACTCACTTTGTCGCCAACGGGAGTAAACTCACTCACTCGGGTTTCTAATAGTTTCAATGTCTCTATGAACTCTCGTTTCGCTTCTTCTTTTAATTCACATTAAAGGAAAAGCATTTTAATTGTTAATTGAAAGAACTATAACTAACATATATATCGTTAACTAAACTAGATATTGCTTTCAAAGTTTAAACGGGGAGCAATTACGACTATTTCAGGTGCAAGAAGATCTTGTGTAGTTTCCATATAAAGCTGTGAATTACAAGAAGAAATATAAATGTTAGGCATGTATCTTATACAATAAGGTCTACAAACATTTCAAAATTCACAAGGTTTCCGTCTTCTTTCTCTCGATGTTCAACAAGAAGACTATATCCTAAGCATGGAAGTGATACTCTACAAATATATATTTCTATTTCGAAGTATATGAAAAACATATCTCCATGGAAACAAGCAGAAGATGTGCACTGTCACACCTGCAAATAAGAGATCTCCACGGAAACAGAAGCAGAAGACGCGCTCACAAGTATCTCCTCCAGATCTCTAACCATGATACCACGCTCGGTTGCATCATCTTTACTGATTTTTCATACCGTGTAAGTTTTGTCGGTGCCGGTTTGACCGTAAGCCATAAAGGTGCCATTGTATCCATTCAAAACACCCTGCAGATTTAATGTAGTGGCTATGGATAATCAAAAATATATATCCTCCATAAATTCTACATGACAGGATTACCTAACCTCCACTACAGGTTTACCTACTCCTTCATAGACGTGCTTCTGAGAAGATGTGTCTATAAAGACTTAGTCAAATCTATAAAACTCAGAACTCCAGTTGTTTTTCCTCAACTTAAGCCGTTTTATCTGCGTATAGAACAAAAAGAACACTTTGTAAGGATCTAAGAGCACCTGGTGAGACACTCTCAAGGTCTTAAAAAAAATATTAATTTTTTTCTATTTAATTAAATAATTTAAAAAAAATTTAAATTAGACCAATCAAAATTTGACACGTGTGATTTGGGTGTCAACTTTTTTGTTGGGTAAATGAGACACTCATCTCACTCTCTCTCTTCACTTTATATTATTTTATTTTTTTTAATGGTGGGTATCTCAATGAGACACCCCATTGAGGATGCTCTAACAAGCCTAGGGAGAGAGAGATAAGCCATGGTTAGTTAGCATCTACTCACCTCTGGTTGTAACTCAACCAAATCAGCAAAGTCAGCATCCGATTTAAGCTACTCTCCGTTTCGAGGTCGAACTCAAACTCTCACCCTCCCACGATCTGTTTGAAAAAAAAAACTCAAAATTCAATACCAAAGTTTCTTCAAGTAATATTTTTGTGCATTTTGTCTACTCATAATTTCAATTTCAGATAAATCAAATCAAACAAATATCCCAAACAATCAACCAATTCGAAATCCACAATCCCCAAACAAATATCATGCACTTCAAAATCGAACGGATACACGAAGAGAGAGAAGGAGAATAAAAAAAGAGGGCAGACCATTGTCGTCGTCAAAGTCTTTACACCGGGAGTGCCGGAGTTGCGTGTAGAGGGAGAAGAGGCTGAGATGGAGGCGGACGAAGGTCGATCTTTAGGGCGAGAAGAGTGGCTTATTGGTGGTCTAGGAGCGATGACAGAGGTCGATGCAGGTAAATTCAAGGAAGAAGAAGAGTGGGAACATGGATTACTATGAGGCAAGGAGGTAAATTCATCGATGACTTTGATGAGATAGGTCGTAACCGTGTTCGGAAGAAAAACTTTGATGACGGCAGAGGATTTTAAAGAAGTCATCGGACGAAATGCTCATACACCTCTGTAAGATGTTAAAAAGGCTTATATACCTCTCTTATAAAACAAAAGGAAAACGATATATTTCCCCCACGAACTATGGCCATATCCCTCCAGATGTCTACCAAACTATGTCTTCTGTATATCTCTCTCCCCACGAAAGGAAAGTTAAATACCTAAATCCCCCCCCCCCCCCCCCCCCCGAAAAAAAAGTTTGAGGCTTAAATCCCCACGGATGTCGGTTTCCACGGTTTGTGAGCTAAACCCGAACATAAACCATTAAACCCCAAAACCAAACCAAAAAAAACTGATCCAAACAAAAAAAAAACCGACCCGAGTTAAAACCCACCCTTTTTTGCATAAACTTAAAATCTCCAAATTTACCAGAAACCCCCAAATCGACAATTGAAAAATGTAAGAACCCTAGATCTATTAAAAGATTAGATCGTGTTCTTATATACAATATAGTTTTATTGGAATCAATAGTCACATACATCCTGGTCAATAATGAAGAACGACATGAGATTGATGAAAAAACAGATGAGCGACAAGAATATCGTATTATTATGGATCTTTGAAAAAACAGATGAGCGACAAAAAGCAGATTGATTTTATCCAAAACCTCTTCTCCCAATACAATAATCACTTCTTCCTCTTCATCTAATCGTATTATTATGGATCTTTGACTTGGCAATGGAGATGCAAATAGTACGGAAGGAATTGAAATGAGAGACAAACTTCCTCATTTCGCTACTTTCATGCCCAATGCAATAATCATTTCTTCCTCTTCCTCTTCCCCAATTTCCCAAATTCTCTCAAGCTCCCAACAATGGCGACGGAGCTCAACCCTACGAATTTCCCTGTTCTTTCTTACGTCTTGGGTCGTCTCCCTTCCTTCACCGCTAGATCCTCTTCCACACCCACCTCCTCTTCCGATGGCGATCGACCACCGTCAGCTTTCTCCTCCAAATCCGATCCCTCTTCATCGTCAAACCACTCGATCGAGATCGTGACGCAGATGCCTCACTTGGCTCATCTTGATGTCCTCGCCTCCATGACAAACGCAATCGCCGACGTCGCACAGACCCGATCCGTTCTTTGAACCTTAGGACCTAGACCCGATCACGAGACCGTCGACAAAGCCCGTTCCAGGCTCGCCGAGATCGACGCGTTGTTATCGGAATCGATCGAGGAGATCTCTCTCTCTCAGAACGACAGCGATGTGGCGGAGAAAGAGCAGAAGAGGAGAGAAGTTGTGAATCAAGAGAAGACTTGGTCTAACTCGATCCTTAAGCTTAACGAGCTTCACGAATCTTACGAGAAGCTTTTGAAAGAAGCGGAGGAGAGGCTTGTGAGGATCTACGAGTCCGCCGAGAAGAACGCAGCGGTTGTGGCGAACGAGCACGACTTCAATCTTCTCTCTCGCAGATGCTTTCGTTTTTTTTTCTAGGGTTCTAAGAATTTGGGGATTTATGATTTAGGGTTTGTAATTTCAGGGTTTTTGTATTTTATGTTTTGTCGGGTATGGGTAACTAAATCGGGTCTAATCTGTGGTTTAATAGCCTTAATCGGGTCGTAATCGGTTAAGAGTCAGTTTTTAGATGGTTAACCACAATTATAAAACAGTAAACCGTCTTAAACCAAGCTCTATGGGGATTTTAGTTTTGAACTTTTTTCTGTGGGGATTTAAGTCTCAAAAATTTTTTTTGGGGGATTTAGGTCTTTAACAATCATTTCGTGGGGAGATATACAGAGGGCATAGTTTGGTGGACATCTGGAGGGATATGGCATAGTTCGTGGAGAAATAGATCGTTTTCCCTAAAACAAAATTTCTTTTTGATTTTCTTTTAATTCGAAAACACTGAAATAACTTCATAACTTTCACAATTTAACTTATTTACAGACCCAACCAGACTTTTAATGGGTTATCCATCGGGTCGAATCCGGATCCACCCATTACTAAACTAGAAAAAAAAAATTCCCAATTTCTTATTTTTCCTCTCCTTCTCCTTTATCATGGTTCCTGCGCGAAGTTTTCAACAGATTCGCAGTGAAAGAAAAACCTCTAAAAAATCAACGGTGGATATGGCTCTCTCGCGCCTATCGTCTCGATCCAACGGCATCTCTCGTCCTCTTTCCGCCGCCTTCAGCCGTTTCATCTCTACGGACACCACACCGATTACGATCGAGACTTCGCTTCCCTTCACCGCTCACCTATGTGACCCACCGTCTCGCTCCGTCGAATCATCGAGCCAAGAGCTTCTCACTTTCTTCCGCACCATGGCTCTGATGCGGCGGATGGAAATCGCAGCCGATTCGCTTTACAAAGCGAAGATAATTCGAGGGTTTTGCCATCTCTACGACGGCCAGGAAGCTGTAGCTATCGGAATGGAGGCTGTGATCACAAAGAAGGACGCAATCATCACGGCTTATCGCGATCACTGCATTTTCCTGGGCCGAGGCGGTTCGCTCCACGAGGTTTTCTCAGAGCTTATGGGGAGACAAGCCGGTTGCTCTAAAGGGAGGTGGATTGATGCATTTTTACAAGAAGGAATCATCGTTTTACGGTGGTCATGGGATTGTCGGTGCTCAGGTTCCACTAGGTTGTGGGATTGCTTTTGCGCAGAAGTATTCCAAGGAGGGGGATGTGACGTTCGCCATGTATGGTGATGGTGCTGCGAATCAGGGACAGCTTTTTGAAGCTCTGAATATATCTGCTCTCTGGGATTTACCCGCAATTCTAGTATGCCAGAACAATCACTGTAAGCATTCTCCTTCTTCTTCATTACTAGGTACAATTATGGTGTATTGTGTTTGGATTGCAGGATACTGAGGAAGATACTGCAGAGGATACAGAGGAGGAAAAGAAGGAGACGAAACCAGAGAATAAGAAGCTCGAGAAAAAGAAGGAGACGTAACCAGAGAAGAAGAAGCTTGAAAAAAAGGAGAAGAAAACAGAGAAGAAGAAGGAACTGAAGTCCGAGAAAAAGAAGTAGAAGAAAACAGAGTGGAGGAAGAAGGAATCAGAGTGGAAGAAGAAACCATAGAATTGTGATACCTTTTGTATCATTAATATAATTTAATAGTTTTTTCTTTTTTCAAAGATATTGATCGTAGTTGTACCATTACGATTATCAGTTGTACTTAGTTGTACAAAACAGAAAAAAAAACATGAAAAACACGTGCTTTACCTAGCGCCGTCAAAATAGTCAAAGTTGTCCTTAGTTTCTAATTGTACTCGAATACATCAAGTTGTACTTTTGGGAATTTTGAGTTGTAATTAGTTATACCTTGCTTTACACGAAATATTTTTGGTTGTACACATGATTATAGGTAATTAAGGTACATTCCCCACGTTCTCATGCAAAAATATGTGTTAAAACATTATTTTTGTATCTTTCACAATGTAACATGGTTGATATTAACAAAGTGTTCATGAAAGTATAAGGTGTTTCATGTGAAAACAAAGAGATTTTATAATTTTGTTTTGTATCATTAATATAATTTTGTATCATAAATAGAATTGTGATACCTTTTGTATCATTAATATAATTTTGAATCATAATTTTATATCATTAATATAATTTATTAGTTTTTGTTTTTTTCAAAGATATTGATCGTAGTTGTACTATTACGATTATCAGTTGTACTTAGTTGTACAAAACATAAATCATCAAAGAAACACTTAATTGTACCATTACGATTAGTAGTTGTATTTAGTTGTACAAAACAGAAACTACAAATACAGACACAATTTAATCTTGGATACCACTCTCGCTTTGAAACCTGGCACCGACTTATTCCTTCGGCGACGTTCTTCAACTGATGGAACCCTTGTTTCTTGAATTTTTTTCCCTTTCTTTTGGTGTAATTCGGAGGTAAGGCATACAATTCTTGGATACGAGTCGGAATAATCCACTCAGACATATGTGGGACTGGATAAATCGTCATGTAATACGTGAAAGCTCACTGTTTTACCAAGTAATACGGAGAGCAAAAATCATATAAATCATGTAATACCAGGTTGTACTAGTTTATACTCAGTAATACCAGTTGTACCAATTGTACCACTATCAGTAATACCAGTTGTGACAGTTGTACCAGTTGTACCAGTTATACCACTCGTCTAAGTAATATCAGTTATGACAGTTATAGTTAGTTATTCTAGTTGTCCTATATTCGCAAATTCATTATCACTCGGACTAAAAACAATAATTTATCTAGGATTCAACCACTCCAGTCCATTAATTATCAATGTAATGTCCTAATCGACCCAGAAAATGTGGTTACCAAAACCAATTTCAAAGAAATCCCCAAAATCCTAAAACAACAAGGAGAAACTCGTTTCTACAGCAAAATCGACTCAAGACACGAAGGATTTAAGCTTAAACACAGTAATAGTAGAAGAACGGAGAAGAACCGACCTGAATTACGAAATTCCCAAATCTCAGCTACAATGGTGGAAGAACGGTTGTGCGTTGGGACAAAATTCTCATACACCTCTATTGAATGCCAAAGAGGCTCATATACCCCTGTTATAAAAAATGTTTTCATTTTGATTTTCTTTTAAATCGAGATGATGTAAAATTACTGAATAACCTTCACACTTTATAGTATTTACAGACCCAACCAAGTGAATTACGGGTTATCCACCCGAACCAATACAAATCGGGTAGGTCCGATTTTAAACCCCTAAAATCCTAAAATCCTAAAATCGACGGGTTCTTTTTATTTTTTCTTCTAAGTATCAAATCCCTTTCTTCTCTCAAATCGACGGACGTCCCAAATGCGTACAAAGAATCCAAGTGTTTTTGGAAATCCGACCGAAGGTGAAGACATGCTTCCTCTTGTTTTGGAATCTACAAAGAACATCGGAAATCCGACCGAAGGTGGAGATGGAACAAGTGACATCGGAAATTCGACTCCGATAGAAGGTGGGGATGCAGAGACGCATGTAGATAAAATCGTAGTAGAAGAAGAAAACGAAGAGGAAGAAGAACAAGAAGAAGAAGATGAAGGAGAAGAAGATAAAATCGTAGAAGCAGAAGAAGAAGAAGAGACACAGCCGACTCCAATCGATTCTGAAAAAACAGAGTCAATCGTTCAACATTCAACGGTATGTATTTGCACAACTTAGTAGGACTCGGTACAACTAGTCGGTTTTGTAAGTTAGAAATTCTTGAAACGAAAAGGTACAACTTAGTAATACTTAGTACAACTAAATCTGTTTTGCAGGAAGAAAACGAAGATGCCGAAGCATTACAACCTCTGAGAATGTTCTTCAGTCCCACCGAGTATAACATACCAATTAAGCTCTCAGCAAAGTGCTATATTAGCAAGGCAGTGAAGACATTATAGGGTCTTCTTAATCCCGAGGAGATGAAATGGTTCCTAGAACACCCTCAGTTAACCACTTCTTCCATATGCATAGGGACTCAAGCCATACGCTCATGTGTATGTGGATGCTTCTTGTTCGCATGGCCCATTTAGAGAAGGAGAAGGAATGTTGGTTCATTATCAATGGCGTTCCCGTCCATTATTCTCTCCAGGAACATGCACTCCTTTCTGGACTATACTGCCATCCTTATCCATATCATTATGAAAAAGCAGGTAGTTCGAAGTTTGTTGCGAATCATTTTCAAGTTGGGGCCAAAGTAACATATAAAGAAGTGGAGAAAAAGTTAATGTCGATGAAAAAAAATCCCTAGATCGTTTGAATATGGCGGTGCTCTATTTCTTATGCAGCGTCATTATAGGAAAAAAGAAAACAGGAAAGGAGGCACCCTCTGTTCATTCGTTCTTTCTCAGAGCTGTAAATGATCTAAATTTCTGTAAAACATTTCCTTGGGGGCGACTAGCATTTGAAGAGAGTATGAAAGACATATTTCATTTGATGAGCCATTTCAACGGGGTCGTGCAAGGAGCATGGGTCTTTCCTAGTTTCGTCATTCCTTTGGAGGTAAATATGATTTGAATGTTGAATATTCCTCTTTTAGTTTTTATGTTAGATAAACTTGGTTAAACTTGGTACAACTAAGGTTAAAAAACTTGGTACAACTGAGGTTTGGATGATCTTGTGTTGTGTGCGTAGCTTCTAGCGTATGAGGCAGTTCCACTTCTGAAGAACAATTTTCGAGAAGATGTTAAAGACACAAACCCTGATTGTCCTCGGATGTGCAAAATGAAGTTCAAAGGATTTTCAAAGCCAGGTCTAATAAAGAAAATGTATGAGAAACTTGGTACAACTAAGGTTAGAGATCATCTTAATGTAGATTACTTCTCATATTCATTATTTATGTATGATGGAGTTGTTCTGAAATTGTATTTCTGTATTCACATGATATTCAGAGTATCTTGGCTCCATCTCGCCGTGAGAAAGTTCTTTTGGGTCGAATCATGGAGGAAGAATGTGGATGGAATGATAAGGATGATCCAGTTGCTGATGGTTGGAGGAGGCGTCTTATTGAGAAAAAGAAGTCAATATGGTTTGAAGATCTTTACAACCAAGATGTGGCTACCCAAGAAATTGAGGTAATTGCGGGTACGGAGAAAGGGAATGTGGCTGAAAAGAGACCGAGTCGGAAGAATGTGGCTAGAGGGAATTTGGCTCCGGAGAATGTGGATTCGGAGAATGTGTGGAAAGATAGATTGTTGGATATAGAGAGCCGGTTGAAGATAGCTTTGGACGATGGGTTACAGAAAATGAATGAGAAGATTAATGGCCTTGATTCACGAGTCAAATCTCTAGAAGCATATGTAAACTTTTCAAGATCACAAGGGGATCAAAGAGATGAACAACAAAGAGATCAAGAACAAAGGGATCTCTTTCAAAGATTTCAACAACAAAGAGATCAACTACTTATAACTACCGGTGGCGGTGAAGATATTGAAAATGAGGGACACATGACTAGGATTGAAGATGAAGTAGCAAGTAAGGAAAAAGGGGACGGTGAAGGTAAAACTGACAAGGATTTGAAGAAGAAACAAAAGAAAAGAACAAGGAGGAGAACCAAATAACAAGGATTCGAAGAAGAAAAAGAGAAAAGAAGAAAGAGGAGAACCAAGTAAGAAGACGGATGAGGAAAGGAAGAAGAATGTGGGTAAGCTTGTGAGTAGGAGTCCTATTGTGACAAGGCAGAAGAAAGCTTAAGTATTTCTATTTCCTTGCGTTGTTTTGGTTTGTGTGAACATGGCTTGAATTTTTTGTACTTAGTTTTACAAATCAAGTTGTACCATTACGAAAAGAAGTTGTGCTAAGTTATACAACTCAAGTTGTACCATTACGAAAACAAGTTGTGCTAAGTTTTACCATTACGAAAACAAGTTGTGCTTAGTTATACAACTCAAATTGTACCATTACGAAAACAAGTTGTGCTAAGTTATACCATTACGAAAACAAGTTGTGCTTAGCTATACAACTCAAGTTGTACCATTACGAAAACAAGTTGTGCTTAGTTATACAACTCAAGTTGTACCATTACGAAAACAAGTTGTGCTAAGTTATACCATTACGACACGTTACAACAAACAAATTCCCTTATCTTCCTTTCCATCTTCCTTTCCATCTTCATCAGTCTAACTTCTTCTTCAAGAACACCAACTTGAAAATCCAACTATTCTACCTCATTTACCAATGCCTCGTCAACCCACTTAAACACATGACTATCGTTCACAAGCTACATTACACAAATTATAAACCATTGTGATCGTTTTTTATTCAAAGCTTTTAAAAAAAAAATTAAAACCTTCCAATGAGACTATACCTTTCTTTCTGCAGCATACAAACACCGGTAGTAGCGACGGCAATGATTTATAACGGATTTAGAGATTTTTTCAACGATTACCTCGCCACACCAACACTTCTGTGGAATTCCAGGAACTCTTACTCTTGCTCGGTTAGAGGAGGTTCCACATGAGTTCGAAGCTCCAGAGACGTGGCTCATGTTTATATTTGTTTAGATCTGATCTACAAGAAGAACCTTAACTCGCGAAATCAAATCAAAAATTGTCAAATCAAATCGAAATGCAGGTCGACATCGAATGACAAGAACTCGTGAAATCAAATCGAAAATCGTGGACCCTAAAACTCACCAGAAATCGTGGACCCTAAAACTCACCAGAAATCGTGAAGGTGAAATCAAACAGAATTCCCATGAATTGCGAAAACCCAGAAACAGCTTCAGGGAGAGGAAGAAGATAACTTTGTGAACTATGTTTGGTTATAGGTGGACAAAAAAGAAAAAAAAAAAAAAAGGACAGGTCCGACACAAAATTGAATTGGTTTTAGGTGGGTAACGAAAAATTTGAATTTTGGCTAAAAACAGGAAGAAAAAAAAAACGTGATTCACATTGCGCCGTCAAAATTGTCTAAGTTGTTCTTAATTAACAGTTGTACTCAAATACATCAAGTTATACTTTTATAAATTCTGAGTTGTAATTAGTTATACCTTATTTTACACTGAATATTTTTGGTTGTACACATGATTATAGGTACAATAGGTACATTCACCATGTTCTCATGCAAAAATATGTGTTAAAGCGTTAATTTCGTATCTTTCACAATGAATCATGGTTAACATTAACAAAGTATTCATGAAAGTATAAGGTGTTTTATGTAAAAGAAGAAGATTTTATAATTTTGTTTTATATCATTAATATCATTTTGTATTATAAATATAACTTTCATACGTTTTGAATCATTAATATCATTTTGAATCATAATTTCGTATCATTCAAATAATAAATTAGTTTTTGTTTTTTTTCAAAGATATTGATCATAGTTGTACCACTACGATTACCAGTTGTACTTAGTTGTACAAAACATAGATCATCAAAGAAACACGTAGTTGTACCATAATGGATATCAGTTGTACTTAGTTGTTCAAAACAGAGATCATCAAAGAAACACATAGTTGTACCATTACGAATATCAGTTGTACTTAGTTGTACAAAACAGAAATCATCAAAGAAATACATAGTTGCACCACTACGACACTTAGTCCCTGCTATCATCCCCCAAATAGCTATACAAGGGTCCTTGCATAGTATTTTTTTTCCTTCGCCCATGTTCTCCGGTTGATGGGAATCTTGTTATTTGAGTTCTCCCCTTTCTTTTGACATACTTTGGAGGTAAGGCAAACAAAGCTAGTACGTCTTCAGGAACATCCCAATGAGACTTATGGGGAACTGGATAAATTGTCCTGAAATACGCCAATGGCCATTGCTCCATCAAGAAGTATTTAGAGCACAAATCATGTATCTGGATAGAAAGTAAGAAAATTTGCAAAAGACAATTAAACATAGTTGTACCAGTTACACTTAGTTGTACCACGACAGAATGTGAGCTAAATTTGCAAATTTACCTCGATCTCCGTCTCTCTGGGTGAAGCGGTTGCAGCTGCTACTGCATGGACACAAGGAAATCTGTCTATATCAAAATGCTGGCAACTGCAAGTGAACCTTCTTAAATCAACTAAGTAAATATTGCCATCGCGTCCAATCACATTGTATTCACACGTCAAACTATTTAGCTTAATCACCGTTAACAGCTTCGCTTCCTTACATCTTTCGTGCATTATATTCCCCACACGAGGCACCAGTTTTTGTGCCATTGATGTTTCTGCGACCACCTTCCTATATTTGTTAAACCATTCACCCACTTTTCCAACAATTGCATCAATCATTGGTAATAAAGCGTATTTTCTTGCTTCTCTGAAAACACCATTGATGGATTCAACACAATTGGTGGTGTCTATGTTGTATCTTTCACCTGGAAAATAACATCTTGCCCATTTTCCCACTTCAACACTTGTATCCAGATAGGCGCCTGCAGCAGGATACATTTTCCTAAAAGATCCATAAAGTCTTAAGAACTCTACCTCTGTATAAGCCTTAGCGCATTCCAAGAACTTATTTGCAACTGTTTTTTTTTGGACGTGAGAAATGTTTCCTTTCACATTTTGAGCCAAGTGGAATACGCAATACCCATGCTGAGACAATGGGTATACCTCACGTATTGACTTGATGAGGCTTTGGTTTCTATCAGAAAGAAACACCATTCCATGAACATCCGATACAACTGATTTCAACTTATTGAAAAACCAACTCCAACTTGCATCTTTCTCACCATCAACAACACCAAAAGCAATGGGATAATGGTGACAATCAGGATCCTGAGCTGTGGCAACAATAAGTACACCACCGTGTACAGTCTTAAGGTGAGTTCCATCCACCACGATCACTTTTCTCATGGCTTGGAAGCCTTCAATGCAAGCTCCTAACGCAAAGAATAGATACTTAAATATGTTTTCCTCATCTACTTCCACATGTGTAACTGTACCGGGATTCATCTTCTCTAGCATGTACATATAAGAATACAACATGTTGAAACTTTCTACTGGACTACCCCGAATATCACTAGCAGCTTTTTTTTCCCTCTCAATGCAGTAGAGTAGGACACTTTAACACTAAGGGTTCCTTGAACCATACCAATGATAGTTTTTGGAGCTGGGGTTTTCAATAAACCAGGATAAACGTCATGCAGAAGAGATGCAACCAAACTTGGTGTGCCTTTCCTTTTACTTCTACTTGTACTCGTAGTTGCCCGAGAGCACGTATGCATCTTGTTATATGTCCTAACAGAGAAGTAATCAGAATTCCTAGTCTTTGCAGCTCGTAAAGACCACTTGCAACCGTTTTTTCTATCACAACATTTTACCACGTACAACTTGGTATCCGACTTGATTATGTCAAACTCAAAACAATTCATGTGTGAAGCCTTTTCAACTAAATCTTGTACTTCCGACTTTTTTCCAAACTCTTGACCTACAGCCACATCAATACCATCTTCCCATTCATGACTTAGAAACTCATTAGAGTTATCCATGTTAGGTGCAGCCTCAATGTCTCCACACATACCAACATTTTCATCATATGCAACATAGTCCACCAGCTCATTTTCTTCTGGTGGCTCCCTTGAGTAAAGGGTCATGATTCCATCATTAGCTTTAGCACTCACTTCATTACTCTCAACAACTGCGCTTCCTAGATCCTCTCTTAAAACTTGCTCAAACCCCTGATTTTGCTCACAATGATTTTGCTCACACTGATTTTGCTCACACTCCTGATTTTGTTCGACATCTTTGATGAGTTCCACATGCAAAACACTTCTACATCCATCTTTATTTACTTCCGTTAAATAACACAAAACATCTTCATCATCCAAGATATATGATGGTTTCTTAGGAACATGGACCAATGAAATGTAACTAATTATCAGTTTTGCCGTTGCTTCATATATCTGAATCTTCCTGCATAATTTATCTACCAACTCAGCATAAGTGACCTTCTCAATAGATGTCTTCATCATTAAAGTGTAAGCTCTTTCTTCTCTTGAAATCTAGCGTACTTGATTTCCTTTCTTTGAATAACATCCCCCATACTCAAAACGTATGATTGTGGAATGGTTACTATCCATTGTAACATGAAAAAGAGAAGAACAAAAATACCAGTTATCTGAGTTATCCCAGTTGTACCAGTTATCCGAGTTATCCCAGTTGTACCAGTTATCCAAGTTATCCAAGTTATACAGTTATCCAAGTTATCTCAGTTATACCAGTTATCCAAGTAATCCCAGTTATACAGTTATCCCAGTTATCCCGGGTGTACCACTTATCCGAGTTATTCTAGTTATACCAGTTATCCGAGTTATCCCAGTTATACATTTATCCCACTTGTACCAGTTATCCCAGTTGTTCTATCTCTACAAATCGATTTGGACCCTGCAAATCCCAGTTCTGCAAATCGATTTCAGATTTTACAAAAACTCAACCAATACAAACCATGTAGGACCTTAACTTACCAAAAAAACATGATGTCCCTTACTAACCCATTACTAACCCAACAAATATAAAACATATACAATTTTATCAATTTAAATCATTAGGAACGATATGGATGGAGAAGCTACAACAATTACCTTCTTGAGCTTCTATCGTCCTGGTCGGAATGGATTGAAGAAGAAGAAATCCAAGGGAAAAGAAGAAAAAGCGAAGAAAGCTGTAGGGAGGGGGAGGGAGGGATCGCGAAGAAGCGAAGAAAGCTGTACGCTTTTTTTTTTGGTTTTTTTTAATTGAATTCAATTTTCAATTTCTAATTTTGTAAAATAATTAAATTGAATAAGGGCAAAAACGGTTTTGTAGTTTTGTGTAAATGAAGAGGGGTATAGAGACTCATGAAGTCTATGGAATCTCATTTTTCCTTCATTAAGGGTTGATGAGAATTTGGTCATGTGCGTTGGGAGGAAGACAACACGATGGCTCTCATTGGTCGATTTTTTGTTTTAATTTTAATAAATTAATTCAATTAAATCTTGTATAAGGGCAAAATCGAAATTATATATTTCATTAAAACATGAAGGGTACTAAGACACAATAAAGGGTATGAAGCCTTTTTGTCTTCATTAAAGGCATTCCAGCATTTTCTCCGAAGTCATCGATGGATCAGAAGAAAAAAAAGATTTTACTGATTTCCGATGTTAAAAAATAGCTTTACCAAACATAGAACCAGTTTTACTTAGGGGATTTTAGAAATTTCACCTGTTAAAAAACCGGTAAAGTGTGCTTAAAAATACAAAGTGTCTATTATGTAAGTTGAAACTCAAAAAGTGCCCCAGAGCGTAAACTTCTCCTATTAAAACGTACTCTCATGTATTTATTTCATACAAAGGTCACCTAATTGCAGGTGAAGCAAAAGCAATCAAACAAAAATTATGTTACTATGTAACTATAATCTCTTAAATTTTCTCACAAGATAATCTCCTTTAATCATTATTATGAAACCGATGAAAATAACAGAGAATATATTTTTTTTCTCAATTGCATAAACTGATGAAAGTCAAGAAGCCACGAGATTCGTACCTTTCTCCTTTCTATGCGGTACGTAGTCGGCGTAATGAGACAGAATTTGCCATTTTTATATATTTGGTTGTTTTTTTGACCAAATATATATTTGGTTGTTTACAATTGGGTTTTCAAAATTGACCTTTGGATTTAGTAAAATCCGACCTTTATATATATACTAAATTATGCCCCACATATATGCGGGCTTTATATTTTAATATTTTATAACTCTTAAAAAAAAAATGAAAAACAATATTAGATCACCCATAAAATTAAATAAAATAAGATTAAGAACGCTGATACGAAATCACACACAATTAGAGAAGCATGAGTAACAATTATTTAATTATTTTGACTCTCTAAATATTTTTCTATTATTTATTTTTCAATTAAATTTTCTCACATGTTTCTAAACATTTATTTTTCGTATTCTTATTTAAATTATGTTTATTTTTTATTAGTTAGGTATTCATATATTTATTTTTTAAAACTTTGATGAATTAATTCTCATACTTTTATTTGAATTATATTTACTCTTTTTGTTCTTTAATAATATTTTTTTTTCTTTTTTCTTTTTTGAATCGACATAATAAAAAAATTAAGTATTTTATCAAATTGGTAAAAAAAATTACACGTGTCAAAATCTGATCGATTGTCTATTCTTATTTTTTCTTTTTATTTGGTAACTTTACCTTTTAGGATTATGAATTGATTATAATTTTTTCTGAATTTATAATTTTTTTTTTTTATTAACTTTATCTTTTATGATAAATTTACATTTTCTATTTTTATTTGTTTGTTTAGCAATTTTCCTTTTATTGTTAATATTATGTGGTAAAATCTAATTGTAATTGTTTTTTACACATGTCAAATTTGATCGATTAACTTGACAATTATCATGATCATGTGAGTTAGAAACTTTAAAACATTAAGCTTTATAACCAAGCGATATCAAAGTGGGTATAGCTTATGCGAAAAATAGATTTGTAAAAGTTTTTTTTTGGTGTGAAATTGAGAAGCTATCAAATTGATTACATACATGTGAGAAATTAGAATGTTTTTCCTTTTTAGGATTGTAATCTATTATTTAATTTTCTTAATCTAAACTGAAATACTAATTGTTTTTTTAACTTTGGCTTTTATTTATAATTTTTGTTTAATTTCCTTAATCTAAATAGAATTACAATTTTTTTTCCTTTGCTTTTTAAGATTAGAAACCGATTAAAATTTTTATTTTTATTGTTAATATTATATGGTAAAATATAATTGAAATTTTTTTAAACACGTGTCAAAATCTAATCAATTGACTTGACACGTGTCGCGATGAAGTGAGTTATTAAATTTGAAACATTCTGNAAATATAAAATATATATATAGGACGGTAGTGTCAGCTTCAATTATTTTATTTTTGTTTGAAAAGGGTTTCGTCAGCTTCAATGTTATTTTTTTTTTGTTAAAAGGCTTTTATAAATTTAAATAAAAGAAATTACAATTGTTTTTACAAAAAATACGAAAATACAAAGCCTTAACCATTTTCCCGCAGGTCTGGTTTTGGCAACTTAACCGAAAAGAGATGCTCAAAAACCAGATTGAACCAAAGCACATGAAACGGCGAAATTGACGGAGCGCTTCGGAGCCGCCAAGAGCTTCACCGCCTACGAACTCATATCTATCCTAGTCCAGAGACAAAATCAACGACGAGGGAACAAAATTTGAATTAATTGGAAAGCAAAGAGGAATTGGATTATTCGTGATGTATTAGCGATATTCTTGTAGATATTATCGTAGCTATATTTGGATATCATTACTGTGTAATTAGTTGTCCATAATCCCATGATTGTGGGGATTGATTAGCTGTGTATAATCCCTGGATTGTAGGGATTCGTATTGATCGTCAAGATAACGATTGTCATGTATATAAGAGAGGTAATCTCTGAATGAATAACACACATCGATTCCTCCATTTTGGCATGATGAGATATTATTCATGTCCTAAGAATTAAAGAATTAGAACTTAGAAGCAGTCATAATTATTTGATGGCAGGACTGGTCATGAGTCCAAACGGGATAAACATGGACTTGCAATCCTTATTATAAAAAATGGTCTTTAATTTGCAATATTTTTCTTTAGTTTATTGGTATCAAAGTGACCTTTTTAAGGGAAAATCGCATAAAAAATTTTGCAGCGACTTACACTTTAAACTTCCAAAGTTTTTAACTAGCACTATAAACCTTAAACCTGGTAACTTTAGCAGATAAAACACTCAATGTGGATCCTGACTACGCGCCGTCATTTTTTTTTAAACGGAAAACTTAACTCCGTTAACGGAGATATTAATTCCGTCTAAGATTCTAATTATTCCGTTTTTTAAAACGTGGTTAAATAAATTAAAAATAATTAAATAATAGAATAAAAACAAAAAAACATTAAACCATAAAATCCATAATCGATTTAGGGTTCCTACATTCACCCAGAAAAAAAACAAGAGGAAGAAAGCGATTTTGATTTTCAGTATCCCTCTCTTCTGCGCATCCATTAGGCCGACGGAGTTCTACGGAAACGGGCTTCCCCGACCTCGTTTCTTTGATAACCCTCAGTTCAACTCTCACCGCGTTGATCCGTCGCTTTTTGTGCTTGATCCGCTTCTCTCATGGGGAGAGACGCACACTGGTCCATGGGTGGTCTCAAATTCACGTGACTCCGTCTCCAAGGCTGAATCGAAGGAAACGTCAACAAGCTCTGAGTCCAGCTTGAGAAATCTAGCTATGTGAAACTCGAATCTGTAAGTTCCGAGAAGAAGAAGAAGAAGAGATTTCGATCGAGACGGTGCATTGAATCAGATGGAGTTTTGTGTGCTCATGTGTTTAGGCTTAGCCCTGAGTTGATGGAAGCGTCACGGTGTGTTGTCATGGAGGCGATCGAGGAGGAGTTTGGTATTGATCGAACGCACAAGCATCATTGATACAGAGAACCTTCTTTGTCGGGCAGAGACTTTGACTGATTTATTTATAAATTTTAACAAAGTCGTCCAATGTTCTTTTATGGTCTCTTTGATTCTCCCTTTCCATTGTTGTTGCGGTTCGTGTAAATTGTTGGATATTATATTCAATTTTTGGTTCATAAAGCGTCGCCGTTCTCCGATGAGATTGATCGGGTTTCAACATTGGTCAAGTTGACGGGAACGTGTTCTTGATACATAGAGGGGAAGAAGATGGTTTAAGTTGGTTTCAAGGAAGGGAAAAAGAGGGTTTCAAACATTGAACTCATTAACGATTTAATAGATGTGTTTCGAGAATTTTGATTTTGTTATTTCATTTCATTCCTTAAGAAAGGACGGGTTCACAGAGAATTGCATAATTTTTCCAAATCAGCGTCAAAAATATGATTGCAACTTTCTTGACGATAAAACAAGATTGCCTTAAACTATAGAAAAAAAAAAAAAAAAAACAGAGTTTTGTTTGTCTCTCCATGAGCTTTTTTGGTCTATGATTGCCTTTAAACTGGATTACATCGGAGGCTTGCCAGCACTTAGAAGCTGTCCAACCATTCCATTTAACTATTCTCACCCATGTTTAACTCAGATTCCTTGTACATGTGAATCATATTGATTTTTAGACAAAACAATCTCAAACCAAAGGAATCACAAAAGGCTAGTCACCATGAACTTGAACATACAAGAGAGATTATCATTCTAATATTTGATAGGCTAATACACAAAAACCAGATACCAATCCAAAAGTGAGTGCATCAATCTCTAGTCTTAAACCAGAGAAGTGAATTTAAGAACAAAAAAAAAAAAAACGGAAAGTGTCTTTGATTCAGTACTTGTTAAAGAGTTCCACACGGTATTCCATCTCCGTTTGTGCCATACTGTAAATGGCATAATCGAATATTTTTGGTTGAAGAAAAGGGAAACACTTACACACACATTTAAGACACTGCTAAATTCAGATATGTTTTCTACTTTTAACTAAAATTTGGATTTCTTGTTATAGGACAATCGAATATTAATTACTAGTAAGAGATTCTGATTTTGGGATTCGTATAGCAAAGATTCATATGGGATCAGAAATAACAAAGAAACTAATTACAGATTTCTGTTTGGCAACTCAAAAACAAAGAAACTAATTATAGATTTCTGATTTAAGCCGACACTTTCAGACTAATCAAGAAATCAACCTTCGTATACAACAAACACTAGTCTCTCTTCACACCTTTATTATATGCTCGTGACCCAATACATAAAAATTATGTAACTAAATTGAGCAAATGAATCGCAACTTTTAAGCATACAGCAGAAAATTGAGAAATCCAAACAATTTTCAGAGTTTTTGACAGAACAAGCAAACCTGGAAGAGAGTAAGGAAATTGGATTGAAGAAGATTGCAGTGAATCAATCAATCACGGATTGAGAAAGATGAAGCCAAAAAAAAAAAACACAAACATTCCGACTTCGAAATTCAAATCGAATCGACTTGAGCTCTCAGATTTCAAAGTACACACACATTACCCAACACACACGAAATCAAATCGAAAACAGAAGATTAAAAGGACTCTTACCTCATTTCGACTTCAGCTCTCGGGTTGAGCTCGGGTTGAGCTTTTGAATCCATGGTTTTTCCAGCGCTCCAGCTCTAAACCGACCTCGAATTGGGCTGTCTCAGCAAGTGGGATCACGTCTACGACTTCGCAGAAATCAATCGAATTGGGTGACTGAAATTCAAAATCCTTTTCTTCTTCTCTGGATTTTTTTTTTCTGGGTAATGAAGAACCCTAAATCGATTTGGGATATATGGGTTAAATGTTTTTTTTTGTTTTTTTTGTTTTTATTCTATTATTTAATTATTTTTAATATTTATTTAATCACGTTTTTA
>PKMM01033437.1:1605722-1617591 GCA_002933915.1 Eutrema heterophyllum
AACAGAGTTTTGTTTGTCTCTCCATGAGCTTTTTTGGTCTATGATTGCCTTTAAACTGGATTACATCGGAGGCTTGCCAGCACTTAGAAGCTGTCCAACCATTCCATTTAACTATTCTCACCCATGTTTAACTCAGATTCCTTGTACCTGTGAATCATATTGATTTTTAGACAAAATAATCTCAAACCAAAGGAATCACAAAAGGCCAGTCACCATGAACTTGAACATACAAGAGAGATTATCATTCTAATATTTGATAGGCTAATACACAAAAACCAGATACCAATCCAAAAGTGAGTGCATCAATCTCTAGTCTTAAACCAGAGAAGTGAATTTAAGAACCAAAAAAAAAAAAAACGGAAAGTGTCTTTGATTCAGTACTTGTTAAGGAGTTCCACACGGTATTCCATCTCCGTTTGTGCCATACTAAAAGCCTGATTCAAAGCAAGATGAGAAACTCATGAACAACAATCCAAATCAACTAAAACTGTAAATGGCACAATCGAATATTTTTGGTTGAAGAAAAGGGAAACACTTACACACATAGACATTTATTATATGCTCGTGACCCAATACATAAAAATTATGTAACTAAATTGAGAAATCCAAACAATTTTCAGAGTTTTTGACAGAACAAGCAAACCTGGAAGAGAGTAAGGAGATGGGATTGAAGAAGATTGCAGTGAATCAATCAATCACGGATTGAGAAAGATGAAGCCAAAAAAAAAAACACAAACATTCCGACTTCAAAATTCAAATCGAATCGACTTGAGCTCTCAGATTTCATAGTACACACACGAAATCAAATAAAAACATAATATTAAAAGGATCCTTACCTCATTTCGACTTCAACTCTTGAATCCATGGTTGAGTTCGTGTTGAGCTCGGGTTGAGCTTTCGAATCCATGGTTTTTGCAGCGCTCCAGCTCTAAGCCGACCTCGAATTGGGCTGTCGCAGCAAGTGGGATCACGACTCCGACTTCGCAGAAATCGATCGAATTGGGTGACTGAAATTCAAAATCCCTTTCTTCCTCTCACGTTTTTTTTTCTGGGTAGTGAAGAACCCAAAATCGATTTGGGATATTTGGGGGTTAAATGGTTTTTTTTTTATTCTATTCTTTAATTTTTTTTTTTAATCACGTTTTTAAATACTGATAACGGAGTAATTAAAATCTTAGACGGAATTAATATCTCCGTTAACGGAGTTAAGTTTTCCGTTTAAAAAAATGACGGCGCGTAGTCAGGATCCACGTCGAGGGTTTTATCTGCTAAAATTACCAGGTTTAAAGTTTATAGTGTTAGTTAAAAACTTTGGAGGTTTAAAATGTAAATCGCTGCTACCTCGAAGGTTTTTGATACGATTTTCCCCTTTTTAAAGTGTCTCAAAATGTTTTTTTAATAATGTTTTTTTTGTTTTTAAATTATTATGGAAATGTACAAAACAACCTTTTTCTTTCAACTTGTGCGGTCTTATAATACTTAGGGCCGCCTCTGCTTAATGGTTGCTGAAGTAACATTGAAGATGGACATTTGATTATTTGACTTTATTTGGATTGAATATTATTTCGGATTATTCAGTTTGAAATTTCTTAAATCTTAGTTTTGGTTACGTAAGTGGCGGATGTAAGGCATAAGGGGTGTGGTTTTCCGTTAAGGGATGTAAGGCATAAGGGGTGTGGATGTAAGGCATAAGGGGTGTGATTTAAAATCTTAGACGGAATTAATATCTCCGTTAACGGAGTTAAGTTTTCCGTTTAAAAAAATGACGGCGCGTAGTCAGGATCCACGTCGAGGGTTTTATCTGCTAAAATTACCAGGTTTAAAGTTTATAGTGTTAGTTAAAAACTTTGGAGGTTTAAAATGTAAATCGCTGCTACCTCGAAGGTTTTTGATACGATTTTCCCCTTTTTAAAGTGTCTCAAAATGTTTTTTTAATAATGTTTTTTTTGTTTTTAAATTATTATGGAAATGTACAAAACAACCTTTTTCTTTCAACTTGTGCGGTCTTATAATACTTAGGGCCGCCTCTGCTTAATGGTTGCTGAAGTAACATTGAAGATGGACATTTGATTATTTGACTTTATTTGGATTGAATATTATTTCGGATTATTCAGTTTGAAATTTCTTAAATCTTAGTTTTGGTTACGTAAGTGGCGGATGTAAGGCATAAGGGGTGTGGNGTTATTACGTATATATATATATATATATATTTGAACATTTTCGGACCTTTATTTTATTACCAAGAAGTCTAAACAAGTAGAGGAATCAAAAACATTACTCGATAAGTTATGTAAATGGTTCACATTGCATGGGGTGTATGATACACCGTGTATCGCCTTGGTTATGGAAAATGCAGGAGTCGTGGAAAGGGAAAGGTGTGATAATTTCATACAGTGACGTCAAAAGCAAAACAAAAATTGTTTCATACAGTTAAACCTAAAGTTTTTTTATTTTTTATAATGGGTAATTAAACCTAAAGTTAGATGATGAAAAGTTTTTTTTTGGTTTAAAGTTAGATGATGAAAAGTTTGTTTGATTGATCACATTTAAGTAGTAAAGTCTAAAGTACATAAGCATAAGGATTGATGTTGCTATCGATCATCTACACACTACACTCTTACTTCTGCTCAATTATATTGTTGTGGCCTGGTTGTTGTGGATTCATTAACAAAAGATACTTGACTCTACCGAGGGGGCCATTGTGTAAAGCTTAGCGAGCACGGGACATGCAAACGTGAGTCACAAAGATATATCAGAGTCTTCAAAGACGAGTTGCTTCGAGTGGCTCTTGATCTTGGGCATGACGTGACCTGCGTGTGTTCAGAATGGTTGTCCTGTTGATCCGATATAACATATGGTTGGGAGAAAAAATTAGTGAAATGATAAGGAACATCTCAGTCCCTTTATTCTACGGTTGGCAAAGTGGCTTTGTAAATTCGAAGTTGTATATGTGAAGCTACTTTGTTCAGATATGCCAGAAATCGAACAACTCGAATATTCTAAGGTTAGAGAAACATGAAAGATTCATTGAACTCTATAACAATTTATGTGATATGATATATATATTTTCTTTATAAAATTCTTGTTGTGTTTTACTTAAAGGGATGGTCACAGTACATAAAAATAGAAAGAAAAACAGCCAAAGCAACAACGCATTCCGGAATAAAAAAAGAAGATGAAAAATAAAAAAGAAACCAAGGTTTTGACTGAGCCCTTCGGTAATAAACCGAAATTGTCAGTGAGACTTATAATCTTATACAGTATTAGTTCATATTCATATTCAAATTCGAACTGTATATTCAATATATAGACAATACTTTTTTTTATAACGAGATATTTTATACCGAACATCAAAATAATCCCATGCCAAATGTATATCCATTAAACCATCATATAAATGACTCAACTATTAATTATACTAGGTGATTACCCATCATATAAGGAAGATTCGGTATTGACGCTCCCAAATGACAACGAAGCGGAGGAACGGTGTTCTTCTGAGTCAAAAGGCGTCCCTTCTGTCGAAGCTGCAAACACCAACTATCTTCTTGAAAAGGTTCAATATCTTCTTAGAAAACCCTTTTGTCAAAAAAAAAAAGGTTCAATATCTCACTTCTTCTTTTTCCTAAATCTTGTTGGAAATGAGAATTTATTTTTTTATTTCCCTAATCACAATTGTGTGGAACTGTTCTACTTTTAGAGGTTCTTATTTTGGGTTAAACACTGATGAGTAGTGTTTAAGTGTGTTTTGGGAACTTATATGTCAAAATATATGTTAATTTGGGGAAGAATTTATCTTTCTGCATGTTTTTAAGTTCTCTGGATTTTTCTGTGTTTTGTGACTTATGGAGCTCAGTAAGTTTTGAGCTATCCTTATATGTGTCTAATGTTAGCTTCAGTGATGTATTATCATCTTCATTTTCGCATACTTTGATATCGCTATTATTGATTCAGGATCTTTGTGGACTTGGTTCATATGAATTCCTCAGTAGTACGAATGAGTAATTAGAGCTGGGCATTCGGGTCTTCGGGTCGGTTCTGGGTAGGAACCGATCGGGTCCGGGTCTTTCGGGTAGAAGGGTTTTGGATCCAAATAGGAACCGAAATGGTTTTGGTTCGGTTCCGGTTCGGTTCCTCTCGGTTCCGGGTCGGTTCGGGTCCGAGATTCAAGAACCGAACAAAATTCGAAAAAATTCGGATTTTAATTGGTTCGGGTATTTGGGACCCGAAAACCCGAAAATATACCTGAAAACCCGAAAAATACTCCAAAAATATACCTGCAAAACCGAAAACATACCCGAAAACCCAAAAATATACCTGAAAAACCAAAAAATATACCTGAAAACCCTAAAATATACCCGAAAAACCGAAAAATATTCCCGAAAAAACTAAAGAAAATATATATGGGTTCGGTTCTAGAGTACCCGATCGGTTCTCGGTTCCGGGTTGATTCGGTTCCGGATATTTCGGGTAAAAGGGTTTTGGACCCATTTAGAAACCGAAATGGTTTCAGTTCGGGTTCGGTTCGGGTATTTCGGGTCGGTTCTAGTTTGGGTTTTTGGGTCAGGATAAAATGCCCAGGCCTATGAGTAATGGTGGACGTTTTAAGAAATTTGACCCAAACAAAAAGTAAGAAGCATCGTAATTATAATTAAGTTAGCTTTTGTATCGTTTGAACCTTACTATTGTGATAAGAATCAGAAATATATATTTAAAAATTAGTCTCTAACCGAGGAAGTTGAAGCTAAAATTGAGTGTATTTTGGGTTTTCTTTTATACAAGATGTCATACAAAAATCTCAATCACAAATATAAAATTGTATTAAAACATTTTTCTAAAACAATAACAACAGAAAAGGTACTCACCTAGTTTTAATAATGTCTCGTGGCTAAGCACGATGTTTAAGATTGATTCTCTCCTAATTTTAATAATGTCTCGTGGCTAAGCACGATGTTTAAGATTGCCATTTCCACAGAGATTATTATATAATAATCTCGTAAACACAAAAACGTTGTCAAAACTTTTTCACAATTCTCTCCTTTATAAATACCCATACTACGGTCTCTCACAACAAAATCATCCAATTGCAAAATTAAGTTTAACATAATTTGGTTAACGAAGGCGTTTTGATATCCTTACATCAACAATGCCTCGTCTTCATTTTTATCTAGCAACCCAAGCTTTCCTCGTCGTTCTTCTCTCTTCTTCCATTGCTTCCGCAGCAATCGTCGAACATGTTTTCCACGTATTTACTATTCAACCACTCTCTTTATCTATTTTTTTTTTTAAAAAAAACGAAACGGAGATGCTACAAAATTACAAGATGTAGCGATTAGTTTTTCTTTTTCTTTGTATACTAAAACTGAGAATAAATATTTCATCGACATTTCAATGAATTGTCTATTATCCTATTGTGCATATTGTATCATTAATGTTCTCTTTGTAATCTACAACTCACAAACGTACATTACATATTTTTGACATCTATGTTTACATTTTTCATTTGCTTTAGTGTTCTTTTTTCAGGAAAACCAAATTCTTGAAAAAAAAAAAAAATTGGAAATTATAAAAACACAACGGATCTTTCTTCCGTTTCCGTTTGTCGTTTACATAAAACATTTTACTTAAGATGTTTAGGTTTTGGATTCGTTTTTATTAAATATACATGTATAGTACTCTAACGTAAACATTAACGCAAACAATTTAGACATGTTTTTTTAACTATGTTATAAATGGAAATTTCATATATGACGGGACAATATTAACGGCGTCAACAACAGGTCAAAAACGTCTTGGTGAAGCCGTTGTGCAAGGAGCAAATGATACCGGCCGTTAACGGAAGTCTTCCCGGTCCAACGATAAACGTTAGAGAAGGCGACACTCTTGTGGTTAATGTCATCAACAACTCAACTTACAGTATAACCATCCACTGGTAATTAACTAACTTATTGATCTCATGTATGTAGTTCATCGCATAATGGATTTTTTTGTGTTCAATAGTTTTCTTGCTGATGTCATACATAAATAGGCATGGAGTGTTTCAACGGAAGAGCTCATGGATGGATGGCGTTGATATGATAACTCAGTGTTCAATTCAACCAAGTAACAACTTCACGTATCGATTCGAAATCACCGGACAAGAAGGTACATTGTTATGGCACGCACACACCACTAATTTACGTGCCACTCTTCACGGCGCGCTAATCATCCGTCCTAGATCCGGTGGCCCTTACCCTTTTCCTAAACCATACAAAGAAGTTCCTCTCATTTTTGGTAAGCATTGGCTTTTGTAATTAAACCCAAAATCAAGAAGCAAAACCGGATTGTGTTTTTTTTTCTTCGGGAGAATGGCGATTCATCGTGGGTTATTAGGTCGACAAATTTTCTGTTTCTAGTTTATAAGTATAAATAATAAAAGATACATTTTTGTTATAAAAAAAAAATCTAAATTATATTTTTAAAGGTTGGTTCGGGTTAATTAAGAATCCAGTTTGGGTTGTTTTTTGAGCTTTTTGTAGTTAGTAAATGTTTGCGTTTGGAGGGTTAAACATTCGTTATGCATATTATATTATTATGATAGTATTGAGTGAAAAGGAAAATGATTATGCAAGAACAATGGTGGGACATCGATGTTGGACTTATCGCAATACGGCCAGCTCCGGTTTCCGATGCTTACCTCATCAATGGCCTCGCTGGAGATTCATATCCTTGCTCCAAGAACAGTAATACTCATTCTTTACTTAGTTTGATATTCTTTTCTAAAACAATCATCTCTTACAAAATAAAATTAATGGTTTTTTTGGTGGGGTTTCGGTAGGGATGTTTAACCTCGAGGTAATACAAGGAAAAACATATTTGCTAAGGATTATAAACGCGGCGCTCAACAAGCACCTCTTCTTCAAAATAGCCAATCACAACGTGACGGTCGTCGCTCTAGATGCTGTCTACACGACGCCTTATGTGAGCGATGTGATGATGTTGACGCCGGGACAAACCATCGACGCACTTCTCACCGCCGACCAGCCCATCGGTTCGTACTTCATGTCCATCAGCCCTTACAACAGTGCCAACCAGGGATCGTCGGTCCCCCCTAACACCACCACCAGGGGCTTGATCGTCTACGACGGCGCCACGACATCATCCCCGGTGGCTATACCGTTGATGCCTGGGATGGATGACCAATCCACGGCTCATAGGTTCTCCTCGAACATCACGAGCCTCGTGGGTGGACCCCACTGGACCCCGGTACCTCGCCACGTGGACGAAAAGATGTTCATGACGATCGGGCTTGGTTTACAGCTGTGTCCTCCGGACACACAGTACTGTTTTGGAGAAACACAGGTCATTGGCTCTCTCAACAACTATAGTTTTGTGCTTCCAAAAACAATTTCGTTGCAAGAGGCTTATGTCTACAACGTTACTGGAGTCTACACAAGTGATTTTCCCAACGAACCGCGGCTCAAATTTGATTATGCGAATTTCAAAGCCCATAACGATTCTGAAGGCAAGATGATGTTTCCAGAGAAAAAGACTAGCATCAAGACACTTAGATTTAATTCTACAGTTGAGATCGTTGTGCAGAACACAAAAATAGTCACCACGGAGAGCCACCCCATGCACCTTCACGGCTTCAATTTCTACGTGTTGGGTTATGGATTCGGTAACTATGATCCAATCCGAGATGCAAAAAAGCTAAATCTAGTTAACCCGCAAATGCACAATACCGTCGGTGTACCTTCTGGTGGATGGGTTGTCCTCAGATTTATTGCTGATAATCCTGGTTAGAAACTTTATGATTTTCGCTTTAAAACCATCATCTTTTTCACCAACTACATCTACATATAAAATCCTGGAATATTGAAATTATATAATTTTGTAGGTACATGGATGTTCCATTGTCACATGGACGTACATTTACCGTTCGGAATGATAATGGCTTTCATAGTTCAAAATGGGCCAACTCCGGAAACGAGCTTGCAACCTCCGCCGTCGAATCTTCCACAATGCACTCGGGATCCCACCATCTACGAATCTCCGACGACTAGCGTTGATTTGTCTTACTAGATGCTCCTTTTATTTCTTAAACAAAAAATTGTCTTTCTTTGAATATTCTATCAACTATCAATCGTAGTTATGTGCTAAGATTTATGAGATTCCAAATCAAAACCAATTGACAATGAATTAATGAATTGATTGGTTCATATCGCTTATATATTAGTGTTGGTTCTTTTAAAATTCCGATGTGATATCCTAACATTATGCTTTCCACATTTCTTTTTGAAATCGTTGTTTCTTAAGGTTTAGTATATATTTTTTAACATTGAAGAAACATTCATATAATTTAAGACAAAAAAAATTCCTAGGGATTATACTTAAACAACAGATACCAAAATTGATTTTGGTTTAATCCTATTTTTAAAAATATAACATTTTTACTGATTTATGTGAATATTGTGGTTTAGTTCTATTTTAAAAAGTCGAATCGCAACCAAACCGAACAAAAAATGATTGGATTTGATTCGATAAAAATATTCCGACCCATATCACTAGAAAACAAAGTTAAAATGGCTTGTTGAAAATGGTCACAAAATAGTGTTTTTTTTTATTTTTCGCGACTTTAAAGTTTAACTTGAGATGTATTGAACTGAATCTTTGGAGTGATTTGAGTTTTAATAAGATTTTAGATGATTTTGGTGAATTTAAGGAACTTGTTATGATTTGGTTTAAAATTCTATGCAATCCCACATAAAACCATGTGATTTGGGTCTTTGTATTTTTAACTAAGTAACTCTTCCAAAATCCTCTGAAATCATTAAAATCTCAATACTTAAAACATTTCCAATAACAATGGATTTTAATAGATATTTACAAATCTTATATCCAATAACACTGGATTTTATAAGACTTTTTAAAATCCATACACTACAAGAAAACATGGTTTTTGCAACGAAATATTTCGTTGCAATATTTGCGATGAATTTGCAACGAATTTGGGATGAAATTGAAAATCGTTGCAAAATCGTTGCTACTTAGCAACAAAATATTTTGTCGCAAATTCGACGTAGATTAGCGACGATTAAGCATCGAATTAACGACCATGATGAAGATTGACGCAACTTCGTCGCTAATTTTAGACATTGTTGATCTAAGATTTAGGAAATCGTAAGGTTTGCAACGGATTTGCAACGATTCGTTGCAAATCTGTTGCAAGACTGTAAGATTGTTTCAAGATTGTCGCAAATTCATTTATCCTAAATATTTTTATCTTCAAAAGTGTGCGTTTAGATGTGTAAAACACATTTATTATGATTCTTTTTGAAAAAACCATAATAATATGATTGTATATAATGAGTTTTGACAAATCAATTTTTTGTTCTTTACCTTACTTCACATAAAACATTATAACATATGGTATATAAGATTATGTAAAACAAATTGTTTCTAAAATTACATATTTTTCAAAACTTATTACATACTATTATATTTTGATGAGTATGACAAAAAGAATCATATTACATGTGTTTTAAACATGTAAAACACATTTTTGAAGATAATTTTTTTTAAAGTTTGCAACATTTTGCAATGAATTTGCAACGATTCGTTGCAAATCTTCGAGATTGATTTCAAGACCCGAAACCTCAACTCAAATATCGTTCCAAGTTACGACTCGAATTTGCAACTCAAATTTTAAATAACTGAAATAGTAAATCGTTGCAAATTCGTTGCAAAATTTGCAACAGATTTGCCACGATTATTTTAAATATTCTAAAATCGTCGCAAATCCGTCGCTAATTTGGGACGGATTTGCAACGACTGTTTTCTTTTTAAATTAATAATTTAAAACATCGTCGCAAATTCGACGCAATTTCGTCGCTATATTGAAGATTCTATCGAAACCTCAAAGGAACAGTGAAGACTGATTAGCAACGCAATTGCGACGAATGCTAAGCATTCGTTGCAAGTCAGTCGCAAATCGGTAGTAAAATTTGTTTTTGGATTTTTAAATGTGGATTTTAAACATGCAAAACAATCTAACTTTCATTCTTTTTGCCTTAAACATGATAGTATGATTGCAAGGAATGAGTTAAACATAAGTTTTTAAAAATCAAACATATTTTATATATCATGTACACTTACAACATTTCACACCTTATAACATACACTTATACTATATAATCTAAAGGTTTGAAAAACTATATTTTTCAAAACTCATAATGTAATGTTTTTATTGATTAATAGCAACTTAGAAGCATTTACTTGTGTGTTTTAGGCATGCAAAAACCACTTTTATAATTTTACAATTTACAACTGATTTGCGACCATGTTGCATCGAATTAATTTGATTCGTCCCAAATTCGTCGCACATCCGTCGTAATTTTCATATTCCCTCCCGACAAACATGTCTAAATTAATTCGTCGCAATTTAAAAAATTTAGATTTGTTTTTGTGGCAAATAGAGATGTCAGACGGGCCAGCCCGTGTCCAATTAGCCCAACCCGTTGCGGTTTTCATTTTTTTTCGGGCCTCGCGGGCTGGTCCATTGTGGGCTGCGGTTCAAAATGTAGTGTCCAAACCCGACCCGCATGTAATCTACGGACTAGCGGGCTGACTCGCGGGTTTCTAGTTTATTTTGATTTTTGAACATAATGGACAAAAAACCTGTATAATCTTGCATGTGTACCTATTTTGATGAGAATTTTATAGCAATAGAGTTTCAGAGATGTCGAAACAAACATGTTTGATAATGTCTCATGACATGTGACAATTACGATATAAAAGGAGACTAAGTACTAACTCAAAGTCTCAAGAAACATTCAAAAAATGCAGAAAAAGTACAAGTTAAGTGTGAATTGCATCTCTTTCCTCTGCACCATCTCCCATTCGTCTTCTTCTACTGATTCTATGTTAACCCTGCAAAAATAGTCTCGATCTGTCCTTCTTTCATGTCAAATAATTCCGAAATGAATTTTTGAATGATCATTAGTAATAGTGTACCCATGGGACTCGCTGTTAAAGTCTCCAATTACAGAAAACAAAATCTCAAAATTCAATCGAAAAACCCACCGAACCTGAATCGGATCGAAACAAAGTGTTTAAACTGAAACAAATTGATTTGAAACTGAAATTAAAAACTCCAATCTAGAAGAAACTTAACCGAGAAGCCCTCCTTCATTTCATCTTCATCATCACAAATTGATTCGAAAGAAGAGGGAGCTGTTTTCATGAGTACCTAGATAACCCAAATCGGCGAATCCGGTGGAAAATAACATGAATGAATGTTGAAGCAGGGAAGATACAAATGAAGAGCCGAAGAAGCGAGCATGGGAGCATCCTGATCTTCATCGGAACGAATCGCGGAATCACCATCGCCATCGGGAAAGCTTGAAGTCGACAAAAAATGAATTTTGCGGATCAAACCGCAGACCCGCAAAACCGCAACGGGTTTGACCCGCTAAACCCGTTAACCCGTGCGGCCCAACCCGCGAGGCCCGCTAAATTATGGATATAAAAAATCATGTCCAGGCCCGCCCCGTAACGGGTCTATTTGGGTCCAACCCGCGGGCCAAGGCCCGTTTTGACATCTCTAGTGGCAAACGAAATTTCAAAAATTTTGATTGCCACGAAATTGCGACGATTTTGGGACGACCCCAATTCCCTATATATAGCGGCATATCCATCCTCTCCCAACTCACTCATTTCCCACAAATTATCTCTCTTCAAAATCTCTCCTAAGTCTCCACACTCTCTCTCTAGCCAAAATGTTAAATTTAAATTAGATTTGTTTTTAGTTTTAGTTTTATTTTAAGTTTTAGTTTTACTTTTAATTTTAGTTTTAGTTTTAGTATTAATTTTAATTTTAATTTTAATT
>PKMM01033484.1:0-10488 GCA_002933915.1 Eutrema heterophyllum
AAATAGAAAACCCATAATAATAATAAAATCTAGATATATACATATATAATTAAAATGTTTTCGAGTAAAATAAATTTGATTCTATTGGACTATAGTTTGAATATGATTTATTGAATGTTGAAAATAAAAATATCTGTCTAATTCCCTAACTTAAATGTAAAAGTCTACACTAACATTTCTTGTTTGCTAAAAAAATGATACAATGGCGAAATGAGTTGACACAAATCGCATTTATTATGCCATTTAGATAGATTATCGGTATGAACTAAATTGTTTGATTTAGAGACTATATTATGAATTGTAATTTCATAGTATCATCCGCCCAATTCGGGAGAAAACTATGGACTAAACTTTTAAGAAAATTTCGGTTATAAAAAGAATAAAAGTAGTAAAAAGAAAAAGTTGGGTTTGTTGATTTTGACTAGTGATGATGTCTCGTGACCGCTCTCTCTGGTCCCTCTTAATAAAATATACTTTTCTAAGAGAAATCATCGTGTGTAAGGAATTATGTCCTTTTGTTAAAATAATATATTTATTAATGAATATAAAACTCTTATGTGTATCATATAATGCATAGTCTGAGTGGAAGTATGAGTTGTTTGCTATATTTCTTGGCCTCCCATTTTGTGATTGGATACTATTTGTTGGCCATATGGTCCATCAAATCGCCTAGCTAAAATTTTTAAATCCCAATACCATACCTATATGGATATACACCACATGTCTTGCGTACATGTGATTAGTGGCTTTGACACCTAAATTTAGCTCCACTTTAAACTTTACTAGCTATATCAATATATAAATTATACTGGTACCGATCTAGATTTTATGAAACTGATGAGATTAGTTAAATACTGAAAATCCCAAAAGCAAAAGATTGTTTATACGGTTTTGTATTTTTTTTTAATTTACACAATTTTGTAAAATCAAAACCTATTTTTAGTTATTTTATAACGCTGTAATGTTAATATTTTTACTTTGTCATACAACTGGAGTAGAAGTTTGTCATTCTATGATTCGTTTGTTTGTATTAGGGATGGCCACGAAGCGGATATGTCGAAAATTTTACTATTTGTGATTTGCTCCGTTTTTACCGAATATCTAATTTTGTGATTTGTTTTGCTCCGGAAAAATACTCCGGAATATTTACGGATATTTGCGGATATCCACATATATCTATTGCGCTCCATTTAATACAAACAAAAACTAAAAAAAAAGTTATTAGTGCATTTTTTATTTAATATGAACTAACAAGAGGAAAAAAGTGAAATCATCTAGTTTTTTTTTTCTTATATAAAGAATGATAGACAAAATAAACATACAAAAAATTAATATATTCACTTAAACTCTAATATAAACATTTTTTATTAATATTTTATTACTTAGTATAAAGTTTATATATTTTTATTATGCATATTTTCTTTTGACATTTTTTATTTATTAAAGAGATACAAAAAATGTAAATAAACATTATAAATTTATAATATATTATGTATATATATGATCTACGGATCGGAGTGGATATCCGACCTTCTTAAAATTAATATTTGTGATTTGCTTTGTTTTAGACATATACTATATTTTAGTATTTGTTTTGTTTCGAATTTTTACGGATATCCGGATATTTCGGATCGAATCGAGACGAATACCGAATCGAAGCGAATCTAACGAATAATTTGCTCAGCCCTAGTTTGTATGACTATGAACTTTCATAATGTTACCAAACAAAACCAATATATACGTACATTTATTCTATTTTAGCAATATATTTGGCTTTTTAAATGCAGTAAATGGTCATTACATCACACATATCCAAAGTTATAATAGTATATGATTTTGATTAAAGTGAAAAAGATGAAGGTCAACATCTTATTTATACAAAATTGTACAAAACATCTTATTAAAAATAGATACACGAAAAAATCATGAGCCAAAAAAAAAAAACTGTAACCATGTGAGCTTTTTAGGTGAATGATCCTACACGAGTCATAAAAGCAAATTAATCCCGTCTCGCCACACAAAAAATAAAACTAAAATATTGTTTTATTGAATGAAGAAACACTCTATCAATTCAAAGATTCATAAGGCAGATTATTATATTTCTTACAATTTTATAGCGGATTAACTAGTAAGAAATTCAAGGGACATTTATTAAAAAAAAAATGTGTGGATTTGCATCTATTTGGAATTTTCGAGGAGGAGAATTTTGAAAAAGAGGACGAGGGAGAGAAGAATTAGGAATGAGAAGACCGACAGGAAGCGACAAAAAGGAGGTGGGGATGGGTCCCACAATTCGTGGCGTGATTGAGATTTTTTTCATTTTGCTTTTCTTACAAATCTAAAGACTGTTCCAGTTTTATTTTCTTTCTTGATGTTGACATCTGTCTTCTCTTTCCCAACACCCTCTCCCACCCAATCCCTCTCTATCCATCTATCGTGTCGTTTCACAGTTTCAGCTTCCCTTTGCCTGCCGTTTTGCTTCAACGACTTACAAATTGCCAGATATTTTTCTTTTAATAATCGAGCATATATATATTATTTAGGCCCAATATTAATTATGCCCCAGTAGATACAGTTACTTAATCAAGTAACAGGCCCGATACCACTAAGCAGCCAAACCGACGCCGTTTTACGGTGACGGCAATGTGTGATGTCTCAGGCAGGGTGGGCATTTCGGGTTCGGTTCGGATCGGTTGATTCGGGTTGAATAAACTCTAGCCATACTCAACCGAAATAAGTTTAGTTCGCTTTGTATTCGGTTTGGATTTAGTTCGGTTTGGTTTAGTTCAGTTTGGTTTAATTCGGTTCGGTTGTAATCCGGTTTGGTTTTAGTTCACTTTTTAAAGAATCAATTTATAAAAACAAAAATCCTAACGAAACGTAAACAAAACGAAGCCCTATAAAAAAACCATTCCCTAAAAGTCTAAAACCAAACTGAAATTATCTCACTTAATCAAAATAAAAAAATGAAAAAAATTCATGGCTTCTTCTCTCTCGTACCACTAAAATGAACCTGCAACAAGTCACTAATTTAGATATAAATTAATTATACAAGTCAATGTTTATTCATCTCTTATAGGTGCTTTTATAGGCTTACAACATTAATATAAAACTATTATAAAAAATCATTTACCTTAGTAAAACTAAGTTTTTATGTTTAAAGAGACGTGTGAAGATCATTCTTATTCTGAGATGGAGGGTGAAACTCTAAAAAAATCAAAAAAAAGAAATTAGATAAACGTATAAGTGTTAAGGTGAAGAACCGTGACGCTTCAGGGAGGGGGATTAATAGATTTTCTATACGCAAAGAACGGACTCAACAACAAATTCAATGACGGGCCCACCAACTTCGAAAGCGCCACGTCACCCCGGAAATACGGGAAGCAACTGTACAGCCCCTGCTATAAATACCTCTTAGCGGGTATTTACGAAGGGGCGGCCCGAACTCTCTCCCACATATATTATTCTCTCTCATCACTTGTAACTCTTTTTTGTAACTCTCTACGAGATCTCAAAAGGAATACGGTCCCCGACCTGTTCATCACCTTCTCCCGACCTACCCTTTGTGACCCCGACCTGTTCTGAACTTAGTTGAACTCGTTCTAATTACGGAAATTTCACCCCATTTCACATAATAATACTTAAATCTCCTCAATGATATTATGGATCAACAATTTCCCATTTATATTTTTAATATTATTAATTAACTNGAAGGATCGCCTTTGGAATCGCATGTTTGGGAGAAAAAACCGTCGAGATCCCTTTTAGAATTCTGCTCAGAATTTGTTCATATAGAATTCTGCTAATAATTCTATCTCATGAAAGTTCCTAAATCAAAGATTCCAAAAAAAAAAAAAAAAAAGTTCCTAAATCAACAATAATCCCAATTTTTTATTTTTAAAAAGCAAAGCTTGCTTTTTATTATTATTATTTTTTCGTAAGAAAATCGAATTAAGCATCGAAACATGATGTTTGATCCGGCAAAATTTGTTAAATCAATTGACTTTTTAGGATCTCCCTAACAGAAAAAAAATGCACAGATCTTACGGTTAAAAACATGCCACAATCAAACACCCTTAATTTTTTCTTTGAGATCCAACGGCTAAAAACATACCAGGCACAGATGATAGACCTCTCTCATCCGTAGCGATAAAACCCACAAAGGCTCTATCTCAGCCCAATCTAACCCTAATAATTTAGCGAGAAAGTCTCCAATGGCTAAAAACATGCCAGGCACAGATGATAGACCTCTCTCATCCGTAGCGATAAAACCCACAAAGGCTCTCTCTCAGCCCGATCTAACCCTAATAATTTAGCGAGAAAGTCTCCAATGGGCGAATCCAAGATCGAAGATTTCTCCGGTAAGACCTCTCGAAATTGTTTGTTTAGATTTCATCGGATGGATCTGTCATAGTTAACTAGCCGGATCTAATCGATCCAAATAATGGTTAATGGATCATTTAACCTATTGTATCTTTATTTGTTTATGCCTTGTCCGTTTTGTGAAACCACGCAGAGCCTATCACACCCGTCAATGGGGCTAAGATAGCCGTCTTCTGGGACGTCGAGGATTGCCCATTCCCTGTTGGTTCCAATCCTGATATGATCTATCACAAAATCGAATCAGCTTTTAGAAAAAGGGATCTTAGAGGTAAGGTGTCAATCTGGGCTTATGTTGATGAGAATAACGGGTCTTGGGAGGGTGAGTTTCTGCGTGAGAAGACGTGGGAAGCCAGAATCTACTTTCTTCCCGGCGGTGAATTCTTTTATTTAAGCCCTCCAAACACTCTTTTCTTATATGTAATCTATATCTCAGTTCCATTGATATATATATTTTCCAGGGGATAAACTCTCGAAACGTCATAGAATGTTAAATGACATTCTTTTATGGGTAATGGACTCTCCTGTGGACCATCCTGAGCCAGCAACTTTGATCGTAGTCTCAGATAAAGTCAGATATGACACGCAGTTCTTCGGTATGCTTAGAAATTTGATTTATAGAAATTACGGTGTTTTCTTAGTAACTCCGACTCAGCACGTCCGACCAGGAAGCTCTGAATGGCCAGGATTGCTATTTGATGATGACGTATACTGTTTCTTTTGCGAAAGCCAAAGCTCAGAACCTAGTCACAAAAAGCATAAAGCGGATGCGGCCGAAGAAACACCTGAGGGGTCGGAAGATCAGGGCTGATACTGATTATGTGGACTAGCTAGCTTCCGTTCGTATCCATGGATGTGCCCGTTTTGCTTGCGGGTATGCGTCACCGGATGAGATGGTTGCAGCGTTTTTTATATCAAAAACTCAGTTTTATTTTAATTTCTACTTCCTTATTTTAAACAGAAATTTGTTGTGTTAATTTCTTTTATTAATGCTTTGACTTTCTTGAGCAAAAGAAGTTGCTATCTGTTACATGAATTTTAGTCAAGTGTTAAACATGGGTCACGACAGGAAAACACAACAATTGTAAGAAACTACAGACCTCACTTTTGCATTTCAATTTGTATATGGTTTCCCGAAATGATGAAACGAAACTATTGTTGATTCTGATCTCCACACTCCCAGCTTCTTTAAATAATTTCTTAGTTAGTCAAAAAGCAATTAGTCTCTTTGAAATTTGTTTTCAAGCAAGTTGGTTCCCTTGTACCAAAAGCTTCAAGGTCTTGGCACAAAAATAGAAAAAAAAATGTATTGCTGAAAAAGTTTAGAAAGTCAATGCTTAATTCCGTTTATATGGAAGAATGGTCCTCTCTCACAAAGAGTTTCCTGAGGCTCTACCATATTCTCTTACTCCTAGCCAATTAAGTGCCGTCTCAGAAATAATATGGGATCTAAAGCGTCCAGTTCCAATGAATCAGCTTTTGCAGGTAATTTGTCTTTTTTTTCTTCGTGGTTTTAGTATAGTTATTTCTTTGTAGGCTATTAGCCAATCTTACCAAACTATCAGAATCAGATTTCAACTGTTGTCACATTTGTTTATTTTTAACAAATAAAATGTTCGGTTTATCTTTTAGGGTGATATATGCCGGCCCGGCCCTGAACACACATATGTATTGGGCCTCTGATTTCCTAAGATTATTAGGGCCCATTAAAAAAATCTTTTTATGCATAAGTTTTTTTTATAAAAAATTTGCTTTCTTATAGTAGAGAAATAAGAAAAATAGAAGTGCGGAGAAGATGTAGGGTCCATCATAAATATTTTTTGCTTAATTTTTTTATTATAGTTGTATTTTTTTATTTTTTTTTTGCATTGGCAAACTTGAGTTTTTAAAGGAAATTTGGTGTATTATAGGGCCCCGATTTTTAGTTTCGTATTGGACCCATAAATTTCAGAACCGGCCTTGGATATATGTTGGATGTGGCAAAACAGTGGTCGCTTTCTTAGAGTGCATGGAGGTCATAGCGTCTGGTTACCAGGTTGGTTAATAAGGAAGTTTTAAAACGTTCTTATTATGTCTAGCACCCTGTTGCTGTACAATTAAGCCTAAAAGAGTGCTTATGCATAGAATTTGATGAGTTCACGTAAATAACATTAATTAAGCTTGGATTTTTATAGGAGAGTGGATAATGAAGAGAACATCCATGTTCCTCTAAAACTGGAGGATATGAAGAACAAAGGGTTGCTGCAAATCAGGACAAACCCACCATCTCCTCAATGCTTCTTTTGAAGGACTTGAGGTCCACCAAACCTACGGTAAAGAAATCACATTACTCTTCCTTTTTTCCTGCTAAAAAACTGGCACATGCGACTTTTATGTCTAAAATCTATAAAGAAAGAATAGTTATGGGCGTTCGGATGTCCATTCGGGTTCGGTTCGGTTTATTCGGTTGTTTGGTTATTCGGGTGTATAGTTCTAGGGTCCATTAGGATATTATTGATGTTCGGTTCGGGTTCAGTTCGGATATGTTTGGGTTCGGTTTGGTTTCCTAAGTGTATGTAAAATCCGAGTGTAACCGAAATATCAATGGATTCGGTTTCGGTTCGGTTTTTTTAAACCAAAGTACCTGTTTGCAACTAAAGTAACCAAAAAATCCGAAATTAAACATAGCAAGTTCATAAGATCTGGTAATAAAAATTCATGATTCCAAGTCCAAACAACCTCAAAGATCATAACCTAAAGAGATAGAACATAAAAGAGAGAAGGAAGATCCAAAACAAATGAAAACCAATATAGAAAACAAAGTCTGTATGGACTTAAAAGAGAGAAGGAAGATCCAAAGAAAGTCTGTTCAAAGGAGATATAACATAAAAGAAAGAACCAAGATCCAAACCATGATAGAAATAAAAGTATGTGACATCAAAGAAGGCTTAATCTTCAAAATAAGAGAGAACCAAGAGGCAAGAACCTTCAGAATCAGACATGTGAAATCAAACAAGGCTTAATGATTAATCTTTACTATCAACCTGATATCATAAGTCTATAACAATTAACAAGTGATAAATCTGAAAGTTAAAACCAAACATACCTTGAATCTGAGACTATAAGTCTATGACTGCATAGTGACGTCTTCATTATCCATTGCCAATGATTCAAACTCTGTAAAAAAAAAATTTAAACATTAGAGATTCTTACTCAAGCTGAGCAAATATATAAGAGAAGAATTTATACATTTCTCAAGCGTATCTTCATTCTCATCAATTATTCCTTGATTTGTAAGCACTTTATCTTCAAAATGAATGTCTTGTTTCATCCACTGCTTTGTACACATAAGCACTTCAACCATATAGTGAGTTAGACAACTCCTATATGGGTCAATGATTCTACCACTTGTGCTAAATGCACTCTCAGAAGCGACAGAGGACACTTGCATTGCGAGAACATCACGAGCAATCTCAGCTAGAATCGGAAACTTGCCACTGTTGAGTTTCCAATACGAGAGTACATCATACTCGGTTCCAGCCATCAAGTTTGGATTCGCAACACCTTCCTTCAGATATGTATCCAACTCATCTCTTGTTTCTTGAACTCCTATATCATGTAGCATCTCATCGTATTGGAAATCAATGTTCTTATAACCCAGAATTGGTTCCTCCACTGAGTTATCTTGAGTAGACTGAGATGACTAACTCATTTCCTGAGACCGAGACTGAGAATTAGGCTGAGACTGTGACTGAGACTGCGACTGTCGAGCATTTAAATCTCTATTGTACCTGCCACTGTACTCTGTAAACATCATACGAATAAGATCATTGACTGAACCACATAATGCTTTGCTCTCTAAAGAATCTTTCCCATACAGCTCATCAAAACACATCTTAGCATACTGCATCTTCTTCCTATGATCAAACACAGTGGCCACAATCAACATCTTATTGATGTTCTTCATACCATCCCAATATTTTTCAAGCTTGTCTAACATATCAGCTGCCTTAACCTTCACCTCAGACTCAAAACTGTAAGTCAGATCTTTCAACTTGGTTGCTATGGTCACTATCTGACCATAACACTTGTGTGCATTCAGAGAAGATGAAGTCGAGACTACCAATGTTGCGTTATAGAAGATGATAAGAAACCTTGTCAAACTTTCAACTGCAGTCCAATCACTCGCTCTAGGAGGCCCAACCCTTTTATTTCCACTTAATTCATACTCATTAAAGTGATCATTGTACAGCTTGTCTTCTATCTCCATCATACCAAATGCTGCCTTGTACTTGAGAGCCTTTGTTATCATCAAGTAGGTTGAATTCCACCTAGTTTTAATATCCAATGGCAAGTTTCCTCTTGTAATTTTAGTAGCATCAACCTTTTGTTCAAATGAATGCAGCCTATTTGTCTTGGATCTAACATATAAGACAACATTACGAATAGCATTCACATTCTCATTCACATTATCTAATCCTTCCTTCGCAATCAAATTGATAATATGGGCACATCATCTGACATGCATATAACTCCCATCTAACACAAAGGAGTCAGGCGAGAGTAAGGAGAATTAAGCACTAAAATTCCTCAACGCAGAACCATTTGCTGTAGCATTATCAACAGTCACACAAAATAACTTTTCTATTCCCCACTCAGCTAAGCACTCTTGAAGCACATTAGCTATTGTCAAACCTTTGTGATCCGAGACATACCTAAAGCCAATGATCAACTTCTTCAACCGCCAATATACGTCAATAAAATGTGTTGTGATGACCATATAACTAGCACATGCGGATATCAAATTGTGAAAATGAGATTCTTTACTAAAATTCAAATTTAACACAAAATCACAAATGATTAAGAACATAACCTGTTGTAGAAGCAGTCCAGATGTCAGTTGTTAGTGAAACTCTTCGCTTGTTGGCCTTAAACCATTCCCTCAAAGCTGCTTTCCTTGATACATACATTTTAACAATGTCTTTTGTTGCTGTCCTTCTTGAGTGAGGCTTGTACAAGTTTACCTTCAAGTGAAATCATATTAAACAGAATCAGAAACCACAAATAAATAGCAAAATAGACGTTTAAACAAGGAAAAAAATAACAAACTTTCTTGCAGAAATGTTTCCAAGCCACACTTTCAATGAAAGCCAATGGCAACTCTCCTATCACAAGCATCTCATTTGATGCTTCTCTGCATACCTCCTCAGTCACTTTTGCATTCTGCATGTTTCCTGAATCATTAATAATAGGTTGAATGTTGACTTCACCTTCTACCCACGCCTTGTAATGCTTGCAGATTTGAAGATGATTTAAAAGGTTTGAAGTCCCTGACTTGCTATTACATGAATACTCTTTCTTGCAGTAGTGGCAGATACACTTGTCACGGTTAGTCAAAAGCCTTGTATAATGCGACCATAGAGTGGATCTTGTAGGGAGAGTCCTCTTACTAGGCTGAGAAGTTACTCCACTTGCACCAGTTTCATCATGTACTTTTCGTTTCCCTCGATCAGCCTCTTGTTGATTATTGTTATTTTGGAATGAAGGCGATGACGAATCCATCTCAAAACAGTACATGAAAACAGAGACATAATATAAGTTAGAACATAGAAAAAATGAATGATTCAAGAATCAAATCGATTCACAAACAAGATAAAGATTAAACAAGATAATCGTTTAACATACATGAACAAGACAAACTTAGATGCTAACAGAATGATTCAAAAATCAAATCACAGACAAGATAAAGACAAACTTAAATGATTACAAAACCAGAATATCTTCTAAATGTAAGAAAATGATTAGCTATTTTGAGTCAAATGCAAATGGGAGTAAGGAAAGGAATTAAACCAGAATACTAAATCGTCATCCTATGCTTTTATGAAATCAGAGAATGGAGATATAAAACTGCGTGTTCATGGTGTTGTTTAGATTATTGCAATATCAAAAAAAAAATTCCTTCAAAAAGATAAGCATTGTGTTTTTATAGAACATATATTTTTTGTTCTGTGGCATTAGTGCAATGATATGTTTTCAATTATTTATCAAAACAATGTCATAGCCAAAACATACTCTAACGGTGTTGTAGGAAAAACGAAAAGAAACAAAAAACAATTCGTAAAGAGTAAA
>PKMM01033537.1:0-95465 GCA_002933915.1 Eutrema heterophyllum
ACTTTATTTTTTCAATTTTATTAGTTTCTATTTAGAAAACACAATTTTTTTTTCCTTTTTGTTATTTTGTCTTTTAGAAAAATAAATAACTAACAATATGAAAATGTATATTTTTACACTGATACATTTCATAATTTAAATTAACAATAACACATATCACAATTTGGTGAGTTATAATTATCTTACGTGTCAATATTATTTTGTACGATTCAACTTTATATAATAAAATCGCTCTTTATATGTCTCTCGCTCCCTTGCATTGATTAATTTCAGTTAATTAACATGAGTAAATTGAATCGGTCAATTTTTAAATGCCACATTTTTCGTACGGTTTTCAACTTCAATAAGATGAAATTAATTGGTGTTTAAGATGTCTATGACTCCTATTTTCCAAAACTTAAAAAAGACTAATTAACCTGTATCTGTTTGTACTTCAATCTAATTAGTACAGCGTGTGACTGTGTTAATCAGAAAAGGGAGACGAAATAAAACATGATAAAAAGTTGTATTTTTTTTGGATTTTCAAAATCTCATTCGATCATTTGTTGTGTTTATTTCATATTAATGAATTTATCTTCTTCTTTATTTGGAAAAAACACCGACTATAAGATTAGGAAAACTGAGTGGACCCAACAAAAGAAAAAAGGAAACTCTAATATCATATATACTCAAAAAGGGAAATATAAACCTATACCTATCTCTCTCTAATCTTTAGTCTATAAATACAACACACACAAACACCAAAACTCTCATCCTTAATTGTCAAACAATGTCGACAACAACCAAAGCATTATCGCTTCTTGTTCTTTTACTCTTCGTGTCTCTTGTTCACGCAACGACGGATCCATGTCCGATCAACTCCATCTACCAATTCGGAGACTCCATAGCCGACACCGGAAACCTAATCCGCCACGGTCCCGTCGGAGCCAAATCCCACGCCGCCAGTTTCCCATACGGTCAAACATACTTCCACCGTGCCACGGGTCGTTGCTCCAACGGTCAGCTCATGATCGATTACTTGGCACGCAGGCTTCGTCTCCCACTCCTCAACCCTTACCTCAAGGGAAACACAAAGCCGTCTTCTTTCAAGAACGGAGTTAACTTCGCCGTCGCCGGAAGCACAGCACTCAACAGCTCCTTCTTCGCCGCGAGAAACCTCCACGTTCCGGCAACAAACACTCCTCTCTCCACTCAGCTCGCTTGGTTCAAGTCTCATCTACGTTCCACGTGTCACGGCTCTTCTTCTTCGGATTGTTTGAAACAGTCTCTTTTCATGGTGGGTGAGATCGGAGGCAACGACTACAACTACGGTTTCTTCCAAGGCAAATCCATGGAAGAAATCAGAAGCTACATCCCTCACGTGGTTGGAGCCATCACAGCCGCGACTAGAGACGTGATCCGAGCCGGTGCGGCTAACGTGGTCGTCCCGGGAAACTTTCCTGTTGGATGTTTTCCGATTTACTTGACGTCTTTTCCCGTGAAAGATCCAAAAGCATACGACGACAGAGGTTGCTTGAAGCATCTCAACGAGTTCGCCATGGATCACAACAACCAACTCCAAGAGGCTATAGCTTCTTTGAAGAAAGGGTTTCCGGATGTGGTTATAGTCTATGGAGATTACTACAACGCGTTTCAGTCCGTTCTACGACGCAGTTCTGCGGGGTTCGACAAGAGTGTAGCTTTGAAATCGTGCTGCGGGATCGGTGGAGCTTACAACTACGACGGAAAGAGACAGTGCGGAGCAGCGGGAGTGCCGGTGTGTCAGAATCCAGACAAGTTCATAAGTTGGGACGGAGTACACTTGACACAGAAGGCTTATAGATTCATGTCTAAGTTTTTGAACAAGAACATTCTTTCACAGATCAAGTGTAGCAGGGCTTAACGAAGAGTGTCTTTTTTAGTCTGTTTCTAGTTTGATAATTTGTATTCTTGCAATTATTTAATAGTACTTGATTCTTTTAAGTAAATTTTTCAAAGTAGAAGTCTGGTTAATTAAAACCAAAACATAAAAAAAAAAAAAAACATCTGTTTCATTGCTGATGTTTGCTCTGTGTTTTTTTCTCTGTTTTATTGCCTCTCTATTTGCCCTTCGTCGTTCTTGTTTTTAAGCCCTTTATTATTTCCTAATAACTAACTACTGTACACTGCAAATAAAATAAAGCTAACCTAACCCAACCCAACCGGATTGTAGCTCAATTTTGTTTTAGTATGCTTTTCTCCAAATTAAGCTAAGACCAAAACGGAATCATAAAAGGCAATTTCCACCAAAATAAAAAATAGACAAAAAAAAAGAAGAAGAGAATTCTGGATTTTCCATCAATCCGAACGAAAATTGAACCCAAACCCATTCTTAGCCGTATTTCATTCCTTTCTCAAAAGTCAAGCCGAACTAAATCCGGGTTAGAGAACGGGTCTGAGTCCAAATCCGGGTCTGGGTACATGGCCTGATCCGGGTCGGGTCGCTTTATACATATGTCTTGAGCGAGTTGCATCCTCCTTTGTTGTTCATCGTTCGTCTTCGCAAGGTCTCTCTCTCTCTTTCTCTCTCATTCTACTACGTCATGTATATTCCGATTTTTTTTTGAAAAAAAGTGCCAAGTCTTTATTTCTATGTAATCGTCGAATCTCGCTTCCGAATCCTTTTTTGATCTTCAAATGTAATTTTGGGCTTAGGGTTTCCGAAATTTCCGCCAACTTCTTTCTGCCTTTTGTTCTTCATATGTCAAACCAAATTGAGATTCTTTTGTAAATTTCGTGCGGATTGTTAGAATTCCTTTCGCTATTTGTGGATTATTGAGTTTTCTCCTTAGCCATTTTTGCTATACGCCTGTTCTTAGTGGGTTAGTAAAGATTATTCTCATAATAATATTGTAATTTGTAGAGACCCACAAGTTTTTTGGGCTTGTTTTCTCTAGAGCTCTTGAAACTGATTTGAGTTTCTCTGCACCTTATGAATCGTTGATGTTACTTTTTTTCTTTTGATCTGCGTTTTTGTTTGGTTGCGTTGGTTTTCTCTTACTGATGATCAAAGACACAGTTTTCTGCAATGTCTTGTTCTGGCAGGGCAAAGATCAATTTGGGGATGACGTCGAGTGTTCATGAGGTTCTTAACAGCGATGATGCTATGTGTGAGATTCTTCTTCTGTTACCACCTGAAACGACATATAAGCTGATTTTGGTATCAAAGAGGTGGCTTCAGATTATATCCAGCCCTTTCTTCCGTCACACTTACCTTACTAAATGGAAGCCGACCTTTCATCTCATAGGCTTCTTCATCTGCAACACAATGTACCTTGGAAAACACGTTGAAGGAGTTCGTCGCCCTCGCTCTGAACTCTCTCTGCCTTTGCTCTCAACAAGCAGTTTAGGTGATGAAATCGATTCCTCTGGTATTCTGCAGAAGCTTGGATACTACATTGATTCTTCAAACGGTGTCCTTCTCTGTGGCCGCCATCCAAAAGCTTACTACCTATGGGATCCCAAAACACGGAAGCATCATCAGATTCCACGCCCCAGAGTCCATTTCGAAGAACTTTGTATGTCCTTGATCACTGAGGATTGTCCTGTTAAAGGTTTTAGCTACAAGGTGATCCGCGCGGAGTGTGTTTCCTATTTAGTTCACAGTACAAAGGTGAAGGTAGAGACTTATTCCTCTAAAAATACCACATGGAGCTACTCTGAGCTTACTTGCCCTGAGCCTATATCTCTCAGTCCGTGGAATCCAGGGAGAGTTATCCAAGGCGTCATTTATTGGCATGCCACAGGAGGTAATGTTGCCATCTATGACTCAAACGATGAGGAGAAGCGGATCAATGTGATGAAGCTCCCGAAAACATTCGACTATGATGAACAGGTTCTGGGCGAATCTGCTGATGGGTTTCTGCAATATGGATGGAGCAATAAGTCTGTAATGGAGATATGGAAGCTGGAAAAGGTAAGCAATGTGCTTCAGTGGACCATTCAGTTTAAGCTGAATTTCAAGGTGATGTGGAGGATGAACCCAGTGGAATCTAAAAGATTCAGCACTCGGACTAAAGAAACGCAGCTGCTCGCGTTCCTCAATCAGAAATCAGACTCGGTTTTCATCAGATGTGACTCACAGATCTTCTTATGTGACACACAGACTCAAAGGGTTGAAGAAGTTCAATACCAAGGACGAAAATCTTCATTGGTTTGGGATTTCTGCAAAGTCGTGCCTTACTTTCAACTATCTTGGCCTTCTTCTTCTCTGTTAGAAGAAAAAAACATCTGAAGATCGAAACTCCTCAGTGTGATGTCTCTGTCTCTTCCGCAGTAAGTAAGTAAGTAGCTTATGGTAATAATCATTTTCTGTGTAGGCCTCTAGTATCATTTTGTTCTTATGGCCCTTGGATTATGGTTTGTTTTGTTTAGGGGCTTGAGGTTTTTGGTTTGACCATTGATGAACCTCTCATGGCATTTGAATTACGGTTTAGCCATTAAGGATTGTGCCTTCTGTAATGACCAAGTTTTTGCGTTTGCGTTTTGAATTTGCCTTTCGTTATTTAACTCAGTTTGTGGAGGTAGTGGTTGATGATGATTTACACAGAGCAGAGTTTCTCAATCCAACAAATTCTAAATCATTATTTTCTGATAGTCGATATCACTTGTGTAGTTGCTCTTAAGCTCCTGACCGATCCAAATAATTTCAATTTCTGTAATCCATTAGAGATGATATCATAAGTTTGATTAAATGGGTCAGTCACTGGGTGATGTGAATAGGTTGTGGAGAATGTCCACATTCTTTTAACAAAAGAAAGAAAGAAGAAAAGAGAATGTCCACATTCTTTGAAATGTAATGACGAATGTGTGCTTTTTAATTTTAAAAGAACGAATATAATATTTATAAACGTCATGTAGTGATCTAATCTAAGAAACAGATCAAGTAATCTTTTAGGTACAGATAATCCTTTATGATCTCATTATTGGTGCATTGAGTTTTTATATTCTATTTTATTTTGCTTGCAACCTTTTTCCTCCTTTAGTTTGGAAAATAAGTATTATGTGAAATTTATAAAGATGATTGATATAATATAACTTCATGTGAAATTTACATTTCGAAACTTTATAATCATTAATGCATACTACCATTAAAGTTAGATACAATATGAATTAAGTAATATTTTGAGGGAGTTTATATGATATCTTCCCCTGATATGTCATATGATAATTTAATTGAATCGATTGATTTATAATTTATCAGAACAAATTTGAATTTTGTTATTATTTTTTTCATTAAAAATGAATGGAGAAAAATAAATAGAAATGGATTTTATTTTATTTTAAAAATGCTAAAAGAGTGGTGGGACTGTGTAACAACTCAAAAGGATCCTTTACTGTGTTGAGGAATTCAAATGCATTATTTAAAAGCTAAATGAAACCTATAGGTCGCTCTATGTTCATATCATATATGACTCACATCACATGGCTCATCATTTTATTTTATTTTTGACAAAATGGCTCATCATTGTTCCAATGACATGATAACTAAAGTTGTAATGATCTACTCAACAACGAACTTTAGTCTATATGGACCACCATCAGCTAAATTTTAATTGATTTTTTCATCCGATAACTAGATTTGTGTTAAATTGAGCTAATTATTGTGGAATTTTGTAAATTAATATATATTCATACATGTTTTGAGTTTTGACAAAGTTTGTATGTTTTTTTTTTTTGACAGCACAAACATTATCAGAAATGATAAAGAATAAACATTACTAGAGATATAACATTAGAATAAAAATTGAAGTTCAATCATCTGTTCTAGAATATTGTTTTATTACTAAAACTGTTTTTATTATTTCTTATAATGTCATTTTAGTAGATATAAACATTCATCGTCGAAAAATAAATATCAATAAGTGATTTTAGCATTCTCAACAATTACCCCTAACTACAAGAAAATAAAACCCAAAATAGTTACTGAACCTTCAAAGCTAGATTTTTTTTTTTCTGTATTAATGATTAAACTGTACTATCACTCATTGTTGTCATTATTTTCTTTTCTCTTCAAGCAATAATATTTGACGAGTCCATTGTATATATGTTTCATGCGATATCATAACAGTTACTTAAAATATGATATGATCTACTTTAACATCTTTACACAATTTCTAAAAAATGTGTAAGCATAGATACGTTGACAAGCCACATGTTCTTTTATCACAAGCCAAAAGTGGCAAGAAAGCGGTGTTGGGTTCGATTTCTGTTGAGAATGGCCGCTCTCAGAAATGGAGGTATGTAACATGTTGAGTTCCGACTCGAGTGATTAGTCTGATCCGAAGGGTTGGGATTACACTCGATCATCAAAAAAAAAAAATGGCAAGAAAGAAAGAAGAAAATAATTTTCAGAAATTGATAATTTATTTTCAAAGTATTAATTCATAATCAAAGTATTAAAAAATGATAAAATTAAGGTGGGCCACTTTTAAGTGATTGGTTAAGAAAAAAAAGAAAAAAAAGAGGGGTTTGAACAAGTCGGTAATCATAGATAGTGAAAGTGACAGTTGGAAAAGGAGAGAGAGAGAGGATACTACTATATTTAGACATAACTTGAAACACATCTATTCATAAGTGTCTGAATCTCCACATCATCACTACATTTCTATCTTCCAAAATATCTGTGATTCACATTTGATCCACTAGATCAAATTGGTTTGTGTTCATAGGTAAAGGAAGATTCTCTGTCCTTTGAGTACCTCTGCCATATCTATTAGACAATGTTGTTCTATTGATGTGAAACATAGCATGAAGTTGGTCTATTTTTTTAAGTCTAATGATGTTGAATCAAAATGTAGTTTTTATGGATACTCATTATGATTCTCTTGATGATCTTTAATGGGTCTTCTCTATATTCTTTTGTTCTGTCTTCTTGATCAACTCAATTAGAGGCTTTATCATCTATTACCAGGGAACTCCATATAATGACGAAGAGGAGGTCATGGTTCGGTTGGATGAAAAGACTATTCATCTGCGAGGCTAAAGCAAAACCAGAGAAGGTTTAGTTTGTTTTCTCTTGTTATACCATGAATTGTCCATGTTTCTGAATCTTAAATGATTCGTTGTTGTAGAAGTCAAGGAGATTGAGATGGGTTTTTAGAAGACTGAAGCTGAGACATCAGATTGCAAATACGGTGCAAGAGACAAGGACTTTGAACGAAGCAACAGAGGATCAGAGAAAACATGCCATGAATGTAGCCATTGCTACGGCTGCAGCAGCTGAGGCGGCGGTTGCAGCCGCCAAGGCAGCTGCTGAGGTTGTCCGGATGGCGGGAAACGCCTTCACGTCACAACATTTTGTCAAGAAGCGCGATTCCAATTTGGCTGCTATCAAGATTCAGAGTGCCTTCAGGGCTTATCTGGTCAGACACTCTACTTTGAGATCTTAGTTTCTGTTGAAGCTATTTTCCTGCAGTGTTTGATCAATTGTGATTGATTACAAACAGGCGAGGAAAGCATTACGGGCGCTGAAGGCACTTGTAAGGCTTCAAGCAATTGTTCGTGGCCGAGCTGTTAGGCGAAAGGTTTCTGCTTTATTGAAGTCTTCACCCTCCAAAGCTTCAACATCAAGCCTCATCCAGAGAAAACACTGGTCCAAGACCAAATCTGAGATCAAAGAAGAGCTCAAGGTATCGAAACATTACATGTGTAACTCGAAGGTCGAGTGCAATGGTTGGGACAGTAGCGCTCTCACCAAGGCAGACATCAAAGCCATATGGTTGAGGAAGCAAGAAGGTGTGATCAAGCGTGAGCGTATGTTGAAATACTCCCGCTCTCATCGGGTAAACTCTCTCTCTCCGGATCTTTATATAACCGGCCAGTTCCGGTTTGTAGTCTGACACAGTTGTTTTGCAGGAGCGAAGAAGTCCTCACATGCTTCTGGAGTCATTGTACAAAAAGGATATGGGGATGCGAAGCTGTCGGCTGGAACATTGGGGTGAATCCAAGTCTGAAAAACCCATAAACTCAGTTCTCATTCCAAGCGAAATGAAAAAAGTAAAGCTTAGAACTTTGCAGAGACAGGACTCTGGTGATGGACAAGACTCTCCATTTTCTTTTCCGAGGAGATCATTCAGCCGTCTTGAGCAGAGTCTATTGGAGGACGAGAGCTGGTTTCAAAGCTCCAATGGCTTCCAGCCTTACATGAGTGTGACAGAGTCTGCAAAGGAAAAGTTTAGATCACTGAGCACACCGAGGCAACGAGTAGGGATCATGGATTCTTGGTTCGATAACAATAAGAAGGATGGAGATAAAGTCTCTCTCTGGTCTTCCTTTGTCAGTGAAACTAGTAAGATGAACAGCTCTAAGAAGTCGTCTCTGACCACAAATCAACATTGTTGTTAAATTTTGAACATTCATGTCACTTTTCCAAGAGTGGTTTTCTCTTTCTTTTCTTTTTATGGGTCTCATATCTCATGTTCTTTATAGATAATGCTTCTTTTTATTTGGGGGTTTGGTGTCTGCTTCTGTCTATTTCTGTTCTTAAGGAATTGGAAGCATTTTTTATCAATGTGATTCTTTTTGCTCATACCACGAAAACTGTTGTTTTTTTTACTGCACTATGTTCAAGATTCAATAGCCTGAAGATATTATGTAGCTGAGGATATCAAAACAAGGAAACTGACCTAGTTAAAAAACTTAACAGCATTCTCTTGCAAGAACACTGTCTAGTTAATCAAATGCACATAAAACGGTGCCGTATTGAAGAGAACACATCGACGACTGTTGCTCGGCCACGTCAGTGAAAGGGATAAAATGGAACCATCCAAAAGTTGTTTCTTTACTACAAGATAAAATTAAAGATTGCGGAGTTCCGAAAAGTTTTGTTGAGCTTCGATCACTACTTATGGAGGCTCTTCAAATTTCCAGCCGTTTCTCTGTGAATAGAGTCACGTGCACTCAGAGTTTTACCGGGAATCGGAAAAGTAGGGCTACATTTCGTTCTGCATTCACCGGAACGAGCGATTCAGCTTCTCTCTCCTCTAAGAATCCCTCCACGGTTTGGCTTCAAGATTTTGTCTTTTGTTTTTCTTTCGTTTCTGATGTTTTTGGTTATTTAGTGTTCTCTGTGATGTCTGTGTTGAGTAGAGGGAGATATGGAGTTGGGTGAAATCGAAGACAGTTGGCCATGGAAGATACAGAAGGAGCCAAGTGAGGGTGGAGATGTTTGGTCAATTGACGAGTGGACTCGAAGCTGCCTGGACCAAACTCAAAGGGGAAGGTTCGAATTTTTCTGTTTTATGTAGTTCTTTTTAAGGAATCTCTTGTAGATGTCAAAGCTATTAGCTTTTGGTAGTTTGGCTCGGACCCAGAAAGCAGAAACTTAAATCTTGACGAAAACGTGAGAAAATAGGCAGTTTGTTCATGTATGTGAAGAAAAAGACTGTTATAAAACTGTTGGAACGAGGAATGTATTAGAGAGATTAAGTTTTCTTGATTTTAGCTTCAAGTGATCAATTTAGTTAAAGGGCAGTGTAATCTTTCCACTAGTAGATGTAGAAAGGATGAGCACGTTTTAAAGCTAGTTACTGTTATTTGAACTTGCAGAGGTCTTGACGAAGGAGAATATTGCTGAGCCAATGAGGGATATCAGAAGAGCTCTCCTGGAAGCAGATGTGAGTGGTGTTTCTTATGTTTTGTCAGCCTTCTTGTAGTATAAAAGTAATTATACTCAGCTGGGGGGGTTTTGTTAACAGGTGAGCCTCCCAGTTGTTAGAAGGTTTGTTCAATCTGTTAGTGACCAAGCCGTTGGAATGGGTGTCATTCGAGGAGTCAAACCAGATCAGCAGTTGGTCAAGGTAATTAGCAATGAACCGGTTCTTAAGCTTGTGCTGGAGCCGTGGTCATTTTAGTTTTTCAATAGCACTTAAGCTTGGCCCTTTTATTGCAGATTGTGCATGATGAGTTAGTAAAATTGATGGGTGGAGAAGTATCTGAGCTACAGTTTTCTAAGTCAGGCCCTACCGTAATATTGTTGGCTGGGCTCCAAGGAGTGGGGAAGACAACGGTTTGCGCTAAACTCGCTTGTTACCTAAAGAAGCAGGTATGCTTTTTGAAAATACAATGGAGATTTTTATGCCATTGTTACTCTCTGTCAAATTACACTGACATTTGTGATAATCGATAACTTTTTACAGGGAAAATCTTGCATGCTTATTGCTGGAGATGTGTACCGACCTGCTGCCATCGATCAACTTGTCATTTTAGGTGAACAGGTATTAAAATTTGGACTTTTGCGTAGAACCAGCTTAAGAAAACCTGTGTATAAACAAAGATGTGATGATACTTTATGCCGTAAAGTCGTAAACAAACATTTCCTGATGCTTTCTTTGTGTCAGGTTAGTGTGCCGGTTTATACAGCAGGGACTGCTGTAAAACCTGCAGATATAGCTAAGCAAGGCCTAAAAGAAGCTAAAAAGAATAATGTCGATGTGGTTATTATGGATACCGCAGGGAGGCTTCAGGTAATCTTTCGTGCTTGAGAGTCATTGTATCACAAATCTGTTGCAGCTTTAGTCATGAAATTGCCTCTTTGTGACAGATAGATAAAGGGATGATGGATGAATTAAAAGACGTGAAGAAAGTTCTGAATCCCACAGAAGTGTTGCTCGTAGTTGATGCCATGACTGGACAAGAAGCTGCAGGTACTCAGCGGTTTCTATTCTACATTGGAAAATTCAAAACATCCTGAAAATAAATTAGATTTGACACCTTAACTTCATGAGCTTATGTACTTCCGAATTACAAGTTATAACCTCTTTGGTCTTTTTCTACAGCACTGGTGACAACATTCAATGTAGAGATAGGAATCACAGGAGCCATTTTGACAAAGCTAGACGGTGATTCAAGAGGTGGTGCTGCTTTGAGTGTTAAGGAGGTTTGTTCTTCTTCTTCTTCTTCGATCTATTATCTCATAAAAAAAATTCTGTTGACGTGAACATCATTGGAATAATGGTTTTGACGGTATATGTATATTGACAACACATCATTGATAGTTTACTCTTAAATGGGTGTCACTAGGTATCTGGAAAACCGATTAAACTGGTAGGACGGGGAGAGCGAATGGAGGATCTTGAACCTTTTTATCCCAATCGAATGGCTGGACGAATTCTAGGAATGGGAGATGTGCTTTCATTTGTAGAGAAGGCACAAGAAGTTGTAGGTTTTCAGTAAAATTACAATCCCTGGCTTTGGTTACTACACCAATAATCGAACTATCTTTCTCTCTTTCTCTCATTGAAGCCTTTTTCATCTGTCTTGTAGATGCGTCAAGAAGATGCTGAAGATCTCCAGAAGAAGATAATGAGTTCAAAGTTTGACTTCAACGATTTCCTAAAGCAAACTCGTGCTGTTGCGAAAATGGGTTCGATGACACGTGTTCTTGGAATGATTCCGGGAATGGGGAAAGTGAGTCCAGCACAAATCCGAGAAGCAGAAAAGAGTCTTATAATCATGGAAGCAATGATCGAAGCAATGACACCCGGTTTTTCCTTTTCTTCGTCTTCATATCCATTAAACAAAACTAAAATTTCATAATCTCGATTTTGGCTGTCTTAATCTTGTTTAATTGTGTTGGGCAGAGGAAAGGGAGAAACCAGAGTTACTAGCAGAATCTCCAGAGAGAAGAAAAAGAATTGCTAAAGATTCAGGAAAGACAGAACAGCAGGTACTCACTCAGGTTTTAACCAAGTTTCAGATCTCAGCCAAAAATAAATTCAATACCGTTTGGGTTGTTCAGGTGAGCAACCTTGTAGCACAAATATTCCAAATGAGAGTGAAAATGAAGAACTTAATGGGAGTAATGGAAGGAGGATCAATTCCTGCATTAAGCGATCTTGAGGACGCAATGAAAGCAGAACAAAAGGTTTCTTCTTCGTCTTCTTCACCTTTAACATGCGACAGAGTTTAATGGATTCTTGTAAATGTATCTTAGGCTCCACCTGGAACCGCAAGGAGGAAGAGAAAGGCGGAATCAAGGAAGAAATTTGTGGAGTCAGCATCAAGCAAGCCAGGTCCTCGTGGGTTTGGGTCTGGTAATTAAAAAAGTTCAGTCGTGGTCTGATTTTTGTATTACTTCAATTAATGAATACTGAATTCACCAACTGGAAAGACATTTTGAATTATCCTAAGTTTTCATTACTGATTTAGTAATTAACATTGGAAAAAACAAAAAAGAAAAAAAAAGTCGGTGGCTCGGTTTCTTGTAACTCAAGCAACAATACTTGTTCTACGCATTTTCTTTCCATGGATGTCTACAAAATGGACTCGAGTGCAGCAAACGCTCTCTAAGTCATTTCTGGAGGATTCTGTAAAAGAAACTAAGCTTTTTATTTTCAATAATTTGTTATTCGATGGCCAAATCGAGACCAAACCGAGATGGTGAATAGAACATTGTCTACACTACTAAAAACACTATTAGAAATAATTTGATTAGAATGTTAATAGAGTTTACATCGAACTGAATCAAATAACCAAACCAAATAATCGAATATCCCTAGTCCTTGTTAACCAAATCGAATAAATTGCAGCGTTCGGTTTGATTTTTTGTTTGGTTCGGGACAATTATAACCGAACTTAATGACTAAAATATCTCCGGTTAAGGAGAATTGTCACCCCCAAATTAAATCTGAAGTTGGTTCGATTCCATTAGTCTCCGCCCAACGACGCCGTGTCTCCTCTTTCCGCCGCCGCCATTTCAACGACGGAGCTCATCTCTCCGTCGCCGAGGCCTCTGAGCTCCGGAAAGTCTTCAGTTACATCTGCAGTTGGTAGATCCATGAGATAAGAAATCACGGGATGGAAATCACGACCCACATACTTCTCCATCTTATCCGGCTCCTGCAAACAAACAGTGATTTTCTGAACTTTTGTACCTCTTTATGCTTATATAAGAACTTACATATAATGTGCTTATATAAGAACTTACATATAATGTCAAGACGCCTTCACAATGCTTGATAGCATTAATATTCTGGTGAAGATCATCATAGCTGTTGCGTCCTACCTTACCTAAACCAAAGTGTACCGCAAGTTCGGCAAACTGCATGAATTGGTTAAAAAGAAGTTGTTAGATGTTACAAAATCACAAAATCAACAAGTTAACAAACGAGTAGACAAATACAGAGATACCTTCGTGTCGGACAACAACAAGATACGTGTATCAAATATAGATTTGGGCGTAGCCGCGTAGGATGGTCAATGCCGATTTCTGCAAAAACTTTCACCAATCTTGGAACGTCGGATCCGATGTCATGGCCGATCCAAATTTTTCCGTCGAGCAATTTGTAGATAAATTTAGCATTGGATTCTTTAAGGAGCCGATAACCCATACTCGAGAATGCAGCAACGGCCCCCAGCGTCTGAGACACAACGTTGATCACTCCGAACGGCAGTTTCCCTAGACGATCTGCTTTGAATTCAAAGAAAGCAATTACTCTGTCGCTCATGATTTTAGATCTGAGAAATTAGGGTTCTTTTTAGGTTTGGAAGCGGCGGAGAAGACTTATAGAAGAGGTGTCACAATTCATTAAATAAGATTGGTTTAACTGTTGTCTCCGATCAAAGAAACTATAACTTTAGGCCCAAGAAACCGGTCGGCAGGCTGTGTTAATTTTGTTGACGAACCGAAAGGGAAAGCTGCTGCGGAACCGAAAGGGTAGTTTTATCAGTCCATGATCCTTTGTGTTATGTCAAAAGGCTTTTGAGTTTTGTGTATGAAAAAATGCTTCGACTTTGTTCCGTCATACTCTGTTTTGTGTTTAAATGATTGGATGTTTTATCACTTTCCCATCTTAATTTCATAAGAGGACACAATCTTTTTAGATTAGAAGAAAATATCGCTCTTAAACCAATTCAAAGATTGCTGACGCTAACAAACCTAGTGTTAAATGGTTGTTATCTTAGAGGAATAAAATTGGATGAAATCATGTGCATGTTATTCTATATTCTTTCTAAATATTACCGTTTGAAATAAAAGCGGTGGAAAACAAATTCCACTCATTCTGCTAGAAAAAATGAAAAATAAGAACAAATTTAAAAGGAACATGTTCCTCTACTAAATTGGAGATGAACGAGTGGAATCAAAAATTTCACCTAACTTCCATATTCCACTAATTAATTTTTCACTGTCACAATTTTTATCTATTCCTCCCATGACAACCATTTGGACCCCTAGATCCCAAATTTTTGAGTTTGATGATAGTCATTTCTTTCAATAATACTAGATAGTTGTCCACGCCATGCGTAAAATATGTATTTATTAGTATTTTATTATTTACTAAGCTTAATTTATGATTATGATAAATAATATATTTTTGTTCACATAGAGTGGAGATTACATCAAAACCAATGAATTATAGTGCGATAAAAACTTATATATTTCATGAACGCAGCAAAAACTTATATTCATGTATATGTTGATTAATAAAGAAGTGTGTTTTTAGTGAATTAAAAATTTGTCAACAAACTTAAAAATTTGTCAACCAAAAAAAATTTTGTTTATAGATTTTACTAATAATATATATTTACACGTAATATTGAACTTTTTGTTTTTGCAAACCATATGTTTATCAGATGATACAAAATCAGAGTGCAATGTTTTTGTTATAAATACAATTAGAAAATAAAATATTGTTTGAAGGTCCATTACGGACTAAAAAATGTGCCGCCGTATTACCATTACGTTTATCATGCATAAAAGATAAGTGGAAGAACTTTTGTTTCCATAATATTATGTTATCAATCAGATTGAAAATTGAAAAGTCTTGTTGTTGCCCTTGAACTACTTTGATCAAATTCTCGTTTTCCCCTCAAATATGATCGAGTCATATACTCTTACCCATACATTTTGCATTGCACGTAATATTGAAACTATAATGATGAAATCTAATTCAATATGTAACATATATATTATTAGCTTGTAATTTGCGTGGACTATTTTTTTTACTTTGGATTGACATATTGAATATTAAATACACAAAAGACATATATTTTAAATAAGAAGAAGAACGTAAATAAATATTTTACCTTCTTAGATCCATTTCTAGCTTTATCTATTTTAATGGAAATATATTTATGAACATAACAATCATTCGGTATTACATGATTCTAAGAAATTCTAAAACATATAATAATTTAAAACGGAGGGGATATGTTATTAGTAAGAAAATACTAAAACATACAAATTTACAAACTTGCATATATGTAGATAAATATTCTAAATTATCTATATTTTATCATTTTTTTGTATAAGAAACAATAATCTTCTTCCAATAAATTATTTAAAGTCTTTTTCCATGCATAATTAGAAACACTCATTTGGGTCATGCATTGCATGATTGCAAACCAGAAGACGATGATGGTGTTTGCAACTGACTGTTCCGAATTGATGAAAATGGTGTCTAAACCCGATGAGTGGCCAGTTTTTTCATTACACTTGGAAGAATTCGTGAAAAATAAAGAGGTTTTTTTTTTTCTCTATCTCACTCATCCCACGCGCAAACAACACAAATGCGGACAAGTTAGCATGGAATGCTCGAGCCTATCGATTAGACGTTATTTATGTAAATTCGGTATTTCGGTTCGGATCTCCGAACCGTTATAGGTAGTTCTTGACAAAAAAAAAAAAAAAAAAAAAAAATTAAATATCAGAATATCAGATTCTTCTCTCTAATTTCTCAAGTATCTAAATTGCAGCGTTCGGTTTGGATTTTTTTGGGTTCGGGACAATTATAACCGAATTTAAGACTAAAATATCTCCGGTTAAGGAGAATTGTCACCCACAAATTAAATCTGAACTTTATTCGATTCCATTAGTTTAGGAGAAATGGCATTTCTCCTCCGCCCAACGACGCCGTGTCTCCTCTTTCCGCCGCCGCCATTTCACCGACGGAGCTCATCTCACTTTCTCAAACTTCCAATCCAACCGTCGCCGAGGCCTCTGAGCTCCGGAAGCTCCTCCGTCTTACTTAATCGGGCGAATACAACCGTCAATTCGCTAAAACCCTTGGAAAATGTTAAACCCTATCTACAATCGGAATCCAGAACCATCCTCGCTGGCTGGCTCTGCAGCTTGGTCTCTGTTGTCTCGCTTTCTCAGATTATTCCCAGGATCGGCTCCTTCACCTCCAACCTAAACGCCAACGCCGCGAGCCCGATGAAGCTCAGAAACGCGGGTCTCGTGCTGGCGGCTCTGTTTCTGGCTAGGGTTGTCGCTGGTTATCTGCAGCAAGCGTATCTTTGGGAGGCTGCGTTGAATTCGGTTTACAGGATTCGAGTTTTCGCGTATCAGAGGGTTTTAGAGAGAGAGTTAGAGTTCTTCGAAGGTGGCAATGGGATTTCATCAGGCGATATTGCTTACCGTATCACTGCCGAAGCTTCTGAAGTTGCCGACACTATCTATGCTCTTCTCAACGTGAGTAGGCAAATATCATCACTTTTGCTTATTCTGAAGATAAGCGAAAAAAATCCCTTATTTATTACAGGATAAATTGTATAAGTTTTGCTGACTATAAGCTACACTTATTGCAGACGGTTGTGCCCAGTGCTTTCCAGATATCTGCAATGGCGACACATATGATAGTCGCAAGTCCTGTTTTGACACTAGTCTCTGCAATGGTCAGTGAAGAATGTCTTTGTTCATGTTTCTCATCACCCACCAAGCATGTGAAGTTTCTTGTTTTTCTATAGGTGATCCCATCTGTTGCGCTTGTCATAGCATTTCTTGGTGACCGGCTTCGCAAGATATCCAGAAAGGCTCAAATTGCCTCTGCTTCACTTTCTGCCTACTTAAATGAGGTATTCTTTTCTGATTCCTCGGTTCTTCTTTGAGATTTCCTCAGTTTGAACATCTGCATTTGGTTTTTGTTTTTCTTTCTTCTTTCTGCTCAGAAACAGGAAAGTCACTAAAGCAGAGCTTTTATTTTTAGGTCCTTCCTGCAATTTTGTTTGTGAAGGCTAATAACGCAGAGATCTCTGAGACTGTGAGGTTTCAGCGGTTTGCTCGTGCTGATCTATCTGAACGTTTTAAGAAGATGAAAATGAAGTCACTTATCCCTCAGATTGTTCAAGTTATTTATCTCGGATCATTGTCGGTGTTCTGTGTTGGAGCCGTGACACTTGCAGGCTCTTCTCTAAGCTCTAGTGCGATTGTGTCCTTTATGACATCATTAGCTTTCTTGATCGAGCCTGTCCAGGTAGATACATTTTTTTTGCGTGGCATTTCATGTCTCGTCTCTATAATTTTTGCATTTAATACCTATATTATTTTATCTTTAATCCTGCTGTCTCTCTTAATTTTTATGTTATGACTTCCTTAATCTGTAGTTCTCCTAGACGTAGTGGTATTACTTCTCTTCTTTTGCTTCAGTATTTTGGATAATCAAATCTACTTTTCATTAGATATCTGCCTTCTTTGCTTAAGATTTTGAATCTAAAGAATCATGCAGGATCTGGGAAAAGCTTATAATGAATTGAAACAAGGAGAGCCAGCGATAGAACGTTTGTTTGATTTAACCTCCTTAAAATCCAAGGTAGTATTAAAACCTAAACTTTCCTCTGATCTTTTCTTCAGATTATACTCCCAATAAGAGGTTTCTTTTCTTTGTCCATCTCAAAATCTGAATGCAAAGTGATTTGGATTGCCTCTTGAAAACTAGGTGATCGAGAGAGCTGAAGCCATTCAATTGGAAAAGGTTGCAGGCGAAGTTGAATTATGCGATATTTCGTTTAAATATGGCGAAGAAATGCTTCCTGTTTTAGAGGGGCTGAATCTTCATATTAAAGCAGGAGAGACTATAGCTCTTGTTGGGCCATCTGGAGGAGGAAAGACAACACTGATCAAATTGCTTCTCCGCCTTTATGAACCTTCATCTGGTGCGCAAATCTTGTTTCTTAATTTGTCTCCATCTTGATCACAAGGTTTAGAACCAAATGATTTTTGTCAACTAAGCACAATTTCTGTTTGTACCTTAATAGGCTCTATCTCTATAGACAAATATGACATCAAGGATATCAAACTGGAAAGTTTGAGGGATCATGTTGGTCTGGTTTCACAGGACATAGTAAGTTCCACCCCTCAAAACTTTCTCCTTCATTCATGTTGGTCTGGTTTCACAGGACATAGTAAGTTCCACCCCTCAAGACTTTCTCCTTCAGTCTGGTTTATAATGTTTCATTCGTGGTGACTTAACTTTGTCTACACATACAAGACTCTGTTTACAGGGACAGTTGCTGAGAATATTGGGTACAGAGATCTCACGACAGGAATTGACATGAAGAGAGTTAAGGTTGCTGCAAAAACTGCAAATGCTGATGAATTTATCAGAAATCTACCAGAGGGATACAACACCGGAATCGGTCCCAGGGGTTCAAGCTTAAGCGGAGGCCAGAGGCAAAGGTGGGTCTGGAAGAGTGATTAAAACCCAGTGATTCCTTCTTTCTTCCATTGAAGATCAAAAACCAGTTTCATATGTTCTATTCAGGGTTTAGTCATCCAGATGCTTATCGTCTTGTTATCATTGGCAAATGTGCAGACTAGCTATCGCAAGAGCGCTCTATCAGAACTCATCCATACTGATTTTGGATGAAGCAACATCAGCATTGGATAGTATGTCGGAGTTGCTAGTCAGACAAGCTCTTGAACGTGTAATGGAAGACCATACGGTAACAACAGGCGTGCTCGTCTGTTCTACACAACCTCTTAATTGAATCATCACCGAAGAGTATTCAAAACGTCTTGGTTCCGTGACTCTGATGTTTGCATTTGCAGGTAATTGTGATTGCACATAGACTGGAGACAGTTATGATGGCGCAGAGAGTGTTCTTGTTAGAGAAGGGAAAGCTGAAGGAGCTAAGTCGCTCTTCTCTGTTAAATACTCGCAAGGACTCACTTTCATCTGCTGGACTCGTGATTTGAGATCAATGAAGTATGATCAAGAGCAGGTAGAGATCAACTGTTGTGTAGATAATGAGAAGACTAAACATTCCTCTGTGTGTAAACCATTCAATTATTGTGTAAAAATAGGAAGAACAAATCATTTGTTGAGCTAGAAGCCTACAGAGTTTTTGTATCTTTCCCTAGTTATGCCTTTTGATACATAGTGACATTATACACGTAATAACAAAAGATCAAATTTGGTTTCTACTCATGTAAAAGAAGAATGATTCAACGATTCACTGTTTCACCATGAAGGAGCTTTTACAACTGCATCCACCCACTGCGGCTGGGTTTTCAGCTACCTGAACACACCAAACAAGCATTAGAAATCAACTGAAAATCCTGAAAATGGTTGCCGAAACTTTTGGATATGTACAAAACATGCTGTTTCACCGATTTTATCTTCTCTCCATTTCGAAAACACAGGGCACAAGGAAGACATGTTACATATGATATAGTTAAGAATCTTAGGCTTACGGACTTCAATAAGCCCAGGCCAAACATACAAGAATGCTTCCATAGACTAGATAAGCAATGAAGAAAATGACAAATGAACGAAGATGGTAACTATCGAGATTGTAAGTATTGAAAGATGAAGAGTAGAGGGCTTTACCACGAAAGCAGAACGGATCAGTTCCTCCACGTAATCAACCGTAGCACCCTTCACAAAGTCATACGACACATTATCTACAACCAATTTCACACCATTCCTCTCGAAAACCCTGCAATGTTTAAGAAGGGCTATAATTGAGACAAAAGAAACGATATTGTGCAACACTGGAGGATCGTGAATCTTCTAGCTTGAGGGAAAGAATACTAATATAGTAAGAACTGAGGGGAGCAAAGTACCTGTCATCAGGATTGGTTCTATTATCAAGTTCAAACACATACTGGAAACCAGAACACCCTCCAGTTTCTACACCCAATCGAAGCAGCTTCTTCTCCGGCTCACTGGATTGTAACTCTTTCATTCTCTGACAAAAGGGTAACTCATAAAGGTCAAGACAAGTGGGGAAACAACAATTAATGTCTGTTCCTAACAGTCCAGAATATGGATTTAAAAGGTTTTAACCATGGCAATCATGCACAGGACAGAATTTCAGAGCTTTGAGATTATGAACATGCGCAATGACAATCACTACGATGGATTAATGAAGTAAGTTAGTGGCGTTTAATAAAACATATGGTAGAGGTTTTGATGTTCACAGATCTCATGATCACTAATTCAACATAGCCAATGTATATCTTAGGAAAGAAATTCTCCAATTTGTAAGAAATCGATGTTCATATTATTATCTTTTCAATACAAGCAGTTTGGAGGTAAAAAGATTTTCATTTTTTTTTTCCATTTCCGCAGAATCGTGAACTTGTGTAGAAAAAAAATCTCAATTAGAGCAGAATCCAAATTCATAGAAGGCACCAGGAAAATACAAAAGACGAAGAAATACGATGAGAAAAAAACCTAGGAATCGGATTTCGGAGAGACAATTAAAAAATCAGATGCCATACCCGGATACAATTCTCGCTAAGATGTACATCGTCGAGAGAAGATGATTCAGATTGGGAGGATGAAGAAGAAGAAGAAGAAGCTTCTTTGAGAGCAGAAGCGGAAGAAAAATTAAGCATCCGATGATTTTCTCTAATACGAGCAGACAGATATGGAACAACGCGTCTCACCAGAGATCTAGACATGTTTTAATCCTTCAGAATATATATATCTCTTTCTACACAATACACGTCCGATTTAGAGCTTCTTCGCCATGAAGGACAAAATCTTTCAAGCTCTCTGGAAAATTTCTTCCTTTTCTGGGAAAGACAGACGATGGACGAGGCGAGAGAAAGATTTGGTCGTGTTTATACCACGCTTCTTTTGACATCTACGTAATCTATTTCTATGTTGCCCCCACAACTTATAAACGATTTCTAAATTGGCCCATTAAGTCGTTTTAATATCAATTTCGTCCTTAATATGCAAATTATTTCCTCTAGAAGGTGAGGAGATCTCTTAAACCCACATTAATAATATTAACACATACAGGAAGATAAGAAGACACTAAATACAGAGAGTATCATGAACATTCTCTTGAGCAAGAAAATGAACTTTTTGTATATACAAATCACTGTACATAATTTATTGTTGCATTTTGTGTAACTCTCAGGACCAAGCATACTTAGATCTCCTGAATGATAATACATATAAACAAGATCAAGCTTGCATGTTATGGTTGTGTTAGAGAGCTCAGTAGCATCACGATATGGTCCATCAGTTCTGGAACTTGAGAGACCTATAAAAACCAATGATTTTCTGTGTCTCTAAAAGAGGAAGAATGTCTAAATAGTATGTACCATGGCTTGTCTCATCCGCTGGAAACTCGAGCGTCCATTTGTTGAGATAATTCTGTGTCGCAGATGATGTGTGAGCTGATACGTAACTTAGCGTAACAACACATTGTCATAAGTCTCTGGAATCAAATGCAAAATCGAATGGGATTTGAGATTGAGATTAGGAGATGTGCGTGATTCATATAGAAACCATTAGAAGTTGCAGCAAGAAAATGCGATACTGTCTCATTCACTTACGTTGAGTTGACATTTCAATCTGATTTTTCCACCTCTCGGAATCTTCTGTCCCATTCGTCTGCCTCATAGTCTTGTTCAATCATATCTCTATCTGTACTGTAAACGATCCGCTCCTTCCCTATGACTGTATTTTGAGCCATATCCCTTGCACTCAGTAGCTGCATTGCATTAGTTTAAAGGCGTTATTTCACAATTCCCAAATAACAAGAAAAAACACATACGAAATTGGCTGTTTCTAACAACTACCAAAATAAATCTCTCTCTAGATTTATATAACTACTGATGTGCCTACCTTACGCCGTAGTGCGATATCTGGAGATTCAAGTGCTCGTGCAAATTGTAGCCGAGCTTTGTTTCTATTCTCTATCTGATCATTCTTTCTCTTGACTGAAAACCACCGAACCAAAGGGATGGCAAAGAATGAACCTGCGTATATCTGCACAGTCGTTCGTACATGTCAATGAAGAACACCAATAGAGATAGTTTAAGAGGTTGCAAACAAAGACCGGTCATCTGAATTTAAAATAATAAAATAATCCATAAGAACTTGTTTCTGTCAGAAAAAACAGAAGCAGGCAGCAGTTTTTGATAAAAGGAGATTGCCACATGAACAGAAACTAAATCATACCTGAAGTAGTGGATATACGTTCTTAACAAATGTGAGAAATCCACTTGGCGTGACAGCCATCTCCCTGGAAACGAAGACAAAAACAAGGTTGCGTTAGAGGTTCATATAGGAGGGCCTTACTTTAAATGGAGTATAATATAGGAGGGCCCTTACTTTAGCATGGCGTTCAGAACAATAACACCAAAAAGATTAACCGCACCTAGGCCAATGACCATTGCTCTCTCGGATGAATTAGTTTTACTGTGAAGAAAGAAGATTCCATTATCAGGAACTGAACCACAAAAGCAATAAACACTTCTCATAATTGTAAGATATTAAATATTCCAGGAGCAAACAATGTAAGAACCTAAATTGCCAATTTTTCTCCTTGAAGAACTTCTCCATATCTGCAACCCAGTCAAACCATTTTCCCACGTATTCCTTTCGTCTACTAGACCCAGAAGCTGTGCGTTGCAGTGATGGAAAGCGATACAGAATATTTCCCTAAGCAACAGAAAATACTTGTTATTAAAAATGACCAAAGGAAACACTGCAGGTCATGCACCTTAGGGCATCACATTTCAAGCAACCAGAAAGAAGATTTGCATACCTCTTCATCCAACTCAGGTTGACCATCAAACCGAAGAAGAACAGGTAGAATGTAAGATTCATCTCTCTGTATAAATCAAAAAGAAAACATATATAAGAAGCTGAAAAGTATGTCTTTTACATTAATTTAGTGATACAACAAGCGCGAGAGGTAAATGTGAACAAAGGGACCAACTCAAAGACAGCTAGCTAGCATCATAAAAAATTAGTATCATTAGCTCCCCTTACAAGAAACAATAAGCACAACATACCGTAGCACTCTTGGAAGATGGCACATCAAGATATGGAGCAAGTTCGTCAGCTGCAACAACACCTCCTCTAGAAGTTATATACCGCCCTATCTGCAAATAGGTGTCAGAAGCGTAGTACTTCATTATATGAGTGATATACCTTTTCATATTCAAATCTTTTACAAAAATCTATAAGAGTCTAAACAAACAAATCTACATTGCTTTTCCGTTATATATATGGAACATAATCCCCATTTTGCTTACTAATCATAAAAACATCATCTAAGATGTTTCGACAGATTGGAACTAATGACCTGAATAGGATCAAGAACATGAAGAAAAAACATGAGTAGATTGACGTCCTGAACATTACCATCTGCCACCTCTCTTCTTCAGTTCCTTGATTTGGGTCTCCATCTCCAAATACAAAGGAGAAAACCTGGAAATTAACCATTACTTAATTCAAGTCATTATCACTCAGCAGCAACCGTGTAAGAAACATATGCATGAAAGTTTTCAATTTCCTCTTACAGATTCAATGAAATTCATTCCCTTTCCTTCATCTTCTCGAGCTCGTCGCCTGTTGTAATAATTGGGATCCCAGTACCTTTCATTAAAAAACTAGAATATTACTAGGAGCTTCCGTTAAATCAACGACTGGCACCTCTCTATTGGTTTAAGGGTAAATGAACCTTTAAACAAGAAATTCAAATTACCAAAATAGATCGACGGGGTTGACATAGAAATTGAATCCAGAATCAAATCCGCGCCCGCGTCTTCTTTGACGATTATCATCCTCGCTTTTAACAAAATCCAAAAGGTTAGCGCAAAATTCAAACCAATGCCATTGTGTAGAATGATAATATATCTTGTTAACAAGACAGCATAATTGCACCCAAGTCAAATGGATACCTTCTGCTTGAAAGCAAGACTATAATTGTGGTGTAGACGATAACAATAGACGCTATAAGCGCCGTGCCAAAGGAAACACGAGTCAGATAGTCTACAGCACCCTGCCAGGCACATAATAGAGAGCTCAGATGAGATAAGTAACAGTCAAGTTCAAATCGATTCACTGTTGAAAGGAAATCAATAAATGACATAACAAAAGACACTACCTTTGCCTTTTCAAGAAATGGCTCAATCTGTATCCTTAACGACTTGGTAGCCAACTTAGAACGATAGTCCCTTGGGAAAACATAAAGCACATCACCTTCATCCGAGACCTAAACGAAGAAATTTAGCACTTTCAGACGACTAAACGGAAGATGAAACGCATAAAGATCAAAACTTTATACCTCCAGAAACCCATCAGTATCAGCGGCGATAGCTTGAAGCGCTTTCTGAGCTTCGGTAACCTTCAAGCCGGCTCTGCTAGCCACGTCACCAACAGTGACTCTCCGGCCACACTCGTCCACCGCTTCCATAGCTCGTTTCCGGACATCCGTCGGCAGCTTGTCGCTCTCCACCAATCCCCCTGGTTTGATTGCGCCGCTAACCTTATCTATACTCGCCGCCCTCACCACCGCGATTCCATGGCTCGTGAACTCCCGTCGGGAGTTCGGAAACCTCTTCGTCAAGATTCCGGGAAAAGCATAACGATCAACGGGAGATCTGAGGCGAATCACAGGCTTTTTTGATGAAAACCCCGATTGAGTTAACCTGGGGGAGACGATTAAGCATGTCGACACACACGCCATTCTCTAATTACAGCTTTATCTTCTTCTTCTTCTTCTCTAGTTACGACTTCGAGTTTCCGCCATGGGAGATGTTTATATGGTTCAAAATCGAAGCTTTTGGATTTTTTTTCCGAATACCTGAAAGAAGTGATTCTCTCTCTCTCCCACCAAGTGTAGCAGCAAATACATAACCGAATCAAACCGATCGGTACACCTCTCAAAATCTACCGGTTACTGTTTCATAGACCAGTTTTCCCCTTTTCGGTGATCTTACTGTTCATTTGTCACTGGAATTTTTCAGCAGTTACAGTGAAATTTTCAGATTTCTAACCTCTAACTCTCTAAGAAATATTAGACATGTCCAATATCAAGAATTTTCTTACTATATAAATATGTTGTCTGATTAGTTGTTGTGTTCTTGCTACAAGATCAAGAACCAAGGCTTGCTCTGAAATATATGTAAATTGTAATAAGTGCATATATAAGTTTTCTTCGTTTTGTATTCAATAACTGGTCGTTACTGTTCGTTTTAAGTTCTTCAACACTCCATGGCAAAACGTAGATGGATTTTTCCGACTCCTTCATCGTCGCACTAGTAAATTTACCGGAAACGGAAGACAAACAAAAAAAAAAAAACTTGACTTTTAACTTAAAAGCTCATTAGTCATCATCAACATCACAGTTCTGTATAATTATAACATAGCTCCAAAGCTTATATACAACAAGCTCAATACTGTTTTTATATGTATTGTGCTGAGACTATTCAGATTCAGGTATGCAATCTAACACAGGTCTCCAACCTCTATTACATTCAAGATTATCATCATCGGTAAGCAAAACTTGTTTCTCAAGAGTCTGGTACATCATCTCATGGACCGACCCTCCTTGAAGCAGCTTCTCCAATTCTTGCTTATGCACAACGATCTTCATTCTCACAACACTCATATTCTTATTGTCATCACTGTTGATGATGCTGCTTTCACCACTACCATCATCTTCGCTTAGTAATCTTTCGTCTTCCACCTCAGGATTCGCAAACGTCACTTTCTTGATCTTCTTCTTGTTCTGGTTCATCGCTGTAGGCAGGAGATAATAGAGACGACCAGAGAGAAGCTTAGCTTCAGGGAGAAGATGACGATGGTGACAAGTGTTGTTGTCAAAGAGAGAGTGACCAGAAAATTGAGTAAGGATGTGATGAACACTAATGGGTTCTCTAAATTCAAGCACCTTCCCATCATTTCTCACTATTTTTATCACTTTCTTCTCCATTACTAAACAGTTCCCCATCTTCTTATTCTTCTTTCTTACTTTTTTTTTTTGGTGTTATTTGTTGTTTGCTTGGAGATATATGTGTTTGTATATTTATAAGAGTTTTTGGGTTTTCGTTAAAGTTACGGTTAGTGCCATATCACGTGGGGCCCGATTTGATTTTTCCCTCACTACCTTTTTTTCTTACAGTGGGTGGGGTGGTGCATTTTGTTCATTGTTCTATACTTCTATGTATCCTTTATATGATTTTCCTTTTTTTAATTGTGAAAAACGAGATTGAGTTGCTGCTGGTGGTCCAAGAATACAAGATGATGGTCTAATGTAGTGTGTTTAGCAATGTGATCCCAACTTATGCCGTCTTTGATATAATGATCCCATGCAATTAATGTGTTATTTTTCTTTTTCATCATGACTCTATATTAAAATGTATGGAATATGTATGTATACACTTTTAAGTTTTTTTACATACTGTATAACAAAATATGTCAGAGAATTATAAGGCTAATCTTCATATCATGTAGAAGAGTTATATATTTTTGTCATTTAATATTATCGATCGATACAGATTTTAAAACTGTGTTGAAAAGACTTAATTAGACATGTTTGATTATTTAGTTAAGTACGTTTATGTATATTATCTGTCCATATTATACCTTATAATAACTAATCGAATCATCATAGAATTAAGGATATCAAGTGATATTTGTGTGTTTATAATTTGAGAAATAAGGTATAATTGAGAAGTATATATAGGTGATACTAGAAGATGAAAAGTAAATGTATGGTCAACGCAAACCATTTAAATGATAAATAGGTAATGGGTCGGTGTATAAGAACTATCTAGGGTTTCAATCAAGTTTTTTTTTATTTAAAAACCAAAAAATTTCAATCAAATTGTTTGTGCCACAGTGGTTTCATCTTATATATTGTTTCAAGGTCAACGATCGATTAGCAATGAATGCACACAGTAAAATAATATGGTATTCACTAGATAATAATGTATGTTCTAACAGATTTTAAGGTTTTCTCATAATGATAACAGGTGGGTATTTGTTGATGGACAAAGAATTGGAAAACAAGAAAAATCTACGTTATCCATAATATTTTTTTAAGAAATTATCTGTTTAAGAAATTATTTTAGAACTCCAGAAATGGTAAAAGATTGCTGTTAAACGAAAAAAATAAAGTCACATTCAAAGTATATACATCATAAATTTTACAATATGGAACTTATATATAATTACAGTCACAATCAATCGAGTCCTTCACGTTTAAAAAAACTAGAAAAACGAAAGCATACCATTGGTACGCTTCTTCTTATAGTGGTGGTGGCAGAAAAAAATGTTTACATATCTTATCGGTTGGAATTGTTTTTGAAAAACTGCATGTAACCTAGTCCTAACTTTTTCTTTAAGTATTCTTTAATGATATAAAAAGAGTAATTATATAAAATAGCACACTTTTAATTTTTTTTTGCATATGTTAATAAATAGTTTATTCACATCAGAGTATATGTTGTATCATAATTTTTTATAATTTAATCGTTTTACAATGATCAGTGTCTCTGTTATAAAATTATTCCTTCGAAATTGAGCAACCAATTTAGGGGTTTATTTTAACGTAATTGTATATATGGTTGTCAAAAAAGTTGTGAGTTCAGTATGATCTCAACACACACACACACACACACATATATATATATATATATATATCTACGAGTAGATTGGAATTTAAAGAATATTCCAAGGGTTTCAATTACAAAAGGTTTACATAAACTCAGAATATCTTGAAAACAAACTTCTTATGTTCATGTATGTCTAAAGCTAGGAAGTTATTCAGCATGCGGATAGTTTTTCCAATTCGCATGTAAATACAAGGTTCAATGCTAAATCAAGAGAAACAAATTTTAAAACAAATTTAGAGTGCCCATTATACGGATGGTGAGTGCAGTGCACTAGTTTTTCAGGCAATGATCATAGACTTAGAAAATAGTGTTTTTATGGATGTCACTGTCTCTAAATGGTTACCACATATATGTCATATATATGAAAATTTCCTTCAAAGAGCGTAAGCAGCCCACATTCAAAGGCCAAATCAACAGATGATTTGTTTTGGTTCACTTTTGAAAATTTAACTCTCTTTTTCACAAATCATGTATTATTTTAACGTTTTTGGTTATAGAATATGTTAAATTATCTAGATTTAGAAGATTCATGTGACTATCTATTATAGAAAATAAATATTACCCTAACAAGGGATCAATACCAAAAATATATTTAATTACAAAGTAATTGTTGTAGAAATTAATTAAAGACATATTTTACAATAAATTATGTAGAACTACTTTTTGGTAGAAATACAATCTCTGAATCGTATACTAAATTGAAGACAAGTGATGGCAAAATGTTAATTCAAATGAAAGTTAATTATAACAAAAATGTGAAATCACGTACGCATAATTACAGTATGTAATAAAAAGAGATTGTAAGTTGTGTAACGAAGATAGTTAATCGAAAAAGAGGCGACGTAAATCGAGATAAGAATTACTATAAATAAACATTTAACTTAAGGATGAGATTCCTTTTTCATTCTCTTTTGGAAAGTACAGAGCCCTTTTGTGATATTTTGGACAAAAACACGAAGTGACGAAGGCAAAAGGAATTTAGATTTCTCGTCCTTAAGTTCCCATGCTTTTGGTCGGCTCACGTGCTACGCTCCAGCAAATCTACTTACTGCACGTGGCGGTCTTCTGTTGGTTGGCACCGTCCAAAGACCTCTTTTTGAAACTATTGCTTTTTGCTTCTAACAAGTTTTTACTCTTTTCTTTCTTTCTTTTTTTTACATATTTTTTCCTTCAAGACTCAGGTAAATCGATTTAAGTTTATTCCGCCTAAACATGTTAGATCTTAGTATGTTTCTTATCAAAGATCGGAGGGTAACGTACAAGAAACATTTTTTTTAAAAATGTAAACTTTATTAAACAAACAAAAACACTCTATACACAATTCTTGCAAATTAAAGATGAAATGATACAGAGTTGAGAAATTGAAAGGAACGGAAATGGAGAAAGGAAAAGAAAGAAATTTTGTTTGAGACTAATTAGAATAAGAGATATGATCTAAACAAAATTGTGATTTTTTTTTTGTAGCCAGGAAAATGTAGTTATTTCTATAAAATTATCGAATAGGAGACAAGAACAAGCTATCGTTGGTATACAAACTGACTAAAGTATAGATATTTACGCGTATTAAACTTCATCATATTCGCAGTAAATTTAACCATTTCTCAAAAGTATATCAGTTTTTTCACTTAAATTGAAGTTTGATTTTGTCTCTAATGATTGTCAAAAGTCATCGACTTATTTCATATATGGCTAATTGGCTATGTATTACACTTTTGATTGTCTGCATTTACATATGTTTGTTTTGGCTAAAATTGGCCGAACAGTATCCGTTAAAGACCACACATACCACAACACCAACCAACCTTTTTACCTTACATTTGAAAAAAAGTATAATTTTCTGCGTTCGAATATTACAATCTTTGAAAGGCCCGAAGCCCATTAATAGTTTGATGCCCATATTATGAGGCCCAATCTCTCTCTTTCTCTTATAAACTCGAAAATAATAAAAAACCATCGAAGTTTTCAATCAGAAAAGGGATATCAATATTCGCATTTTGACAAGAAAAAGCCGACGAATTTTTTTTTATTATTAATCAGAAAAAGGTTAGAAGAAGGAAAATTCGATGGCGGGGATACTTGTGAACAATATCCTCCCTCAACCTCCGATTTTCTTACCGGTTTCTTCTTCTCGAAGCAGATCAATCCGAACCCTAGTTATGGTCAAAGCTTCCGCCGAACCTTCCGAGTCAGTTTCAGTGTCCACGAAATCCAGCGAGGACGTCGGAACTGTTCTGTTCACTGCTCCTCTCGGTTTCAAGCCTCCCGAGCCGAAACGCTTCGCCGTCAAACCCGGAAAACTCTTCGATGTCTTGGGTGCAGCCATCGGAGTGCTTTTCCGATTCGGCACTGGGGTTTTCGTTTCTGGGTAATTTTTGTTTCTGTACATTTCTGAATTTTTTTGTTCGAGCTTGAATTGAGTGTGTACCCAGTCCTCTCACTGGTGTTTATGCTTGATGATTTCAATTGATGTAGCTTGCAATTGATTTGATTTGATTTTGTCTTCGTTGTATCTGAGCAGCTACTCTGCATCTTTCGTGTCCAAGGACGAGATTCCAGCTGACCAGTATGCGTTGCGTATTGGCGGTAATCATGAACAATTTCTAAGCTTTTCACTTTCTGTTTCTCTTGGTTTAGGTTTTAGAGGGGAATTTTGACCAACAGGTGTTTAAGATTAGGGAATTTTCTCTAAAAGCTTTGGGCTTTTGACTTTCAGATGAGTTTGTGAATATATGGTAATCATTATGGTTGATGCTATGTGTAGGGATCACCGTTAAGGAAACCTCGAAGCTCGGGCCTCGCCCTGAGAAACCCATCGAGATATATGAGTTTGAAGGGTATGTATGATTGTTCGTTTAGACTCATTTGGTTTCTATTCTCTTTCGATATTGAATGAATGTTTCATTTTTCTCCATTTCCGGTATGTGATTATAGCTGTCCCTTCTGCCGGAAGGTAACTCTCTCTCTTCTTTAGACTTATACTTAATCAATGTCATTGTCTTTACAATTAGCCTAAGATTCTGAAGATTTTTTTTTCTTTACTTAAAATATTTGCTTGATACCATGGAAACAAGTTGTTGATTCTTTCATGTCAATCATTTTAGCTTTTCCTCTTTTGTCTGAGTCCCCTTCAGCAAAATGTGTGTGTCTTCGTGTATGAATTATTCTTGATGTATTGCAACAGCTTAAGGTAAGTCTACTAATATGGTGAATTTACAGGTCAGGGAAATGGTTGCAGTGTTGGATCTTGATATTCTGTACTATCCTTGCCCAAGAGGGAGCCCGAATTTCCGCCCGAAGGTTAAACAGATGGGCGGGAAACAACAGTTTCCGTACATGGTTTGGCATTTTATCCTCGTGATTTTCTATTTCTTCCCACTAGAGCCATGCTTGGAACTAATGTTATTTGCCCTGATATGTCCTTGCTTCGAGTTCAAAATCATGATGACTTAATCACAGAAATGTGGTTCAAGAAGACATCTATAAATGCTAAATCTTTGGAACGAAAGCGTTGCAAGATAACGTTTTTTTTTGTTCATGAACTCTTAGAAACGTTAGAATTCCGTTTTGACTTTTACGTTTATATGCACAAGTAAAACTCATCTCTGTTGCCTTGCCACCACTTTAATCGCTAAGAAATAAGAATTTTAATGTTCCGTGTTTAATTATATAATTTTCTTTTTAATTATAGGTTGATCCAAATACTGGAGTGTCCATGTATGAATCAGATGGAATCATCAAATATCTGTCTGAGAAATATGGTCGGTTTCTGCTTCTATTTAGCCTATTCCTCGGTGGCTTTTGACAATATCATCTTTTTCATTGGCATTACTATTCAAGTAATATTTTTTCTTTGTTTGGTTAAACTTGTTCAGGAGATGGAACAGTTCCTTTAAGTCTGACACTTGGCCCGTTAACGGTTAGTTTCTTTGCACATGTTACAGATTATTTTCCTTTGCTTCAAAATCCAAGAGTAAAAAGTAGTATTGCTACTTTGATGTTGTAGGCTATAACAGCTGGGTTTGCAATGATTGGCCGTATGGGAAAGGTAAGAAGAAATTGTATTACATTTTTGGCGTATATTCTCTAAAGACAATGCCAACAAAACTTATAAGATGGTAGAGTCTGCTGCCCAATATAGTAATTGAACGAAACACTATGAATACTATGTATTATAGAATATCGATATAAGCAACGGTTTTGTCACAAAATGCTTGAGTTTTTACCTTGCAGGGTAACTTGTACACACCAGCAAAACTACCACCTAAGCCACTCGAATTCTGGGCATATGAGGTTTGGTCTCATCACCTTTCTTCGATCTTCAAAACCCCGAATATTATTAAATATACAATCTCTGTTTGGATTGCCCTGCAGGGTTCTCCGTTTTGTAAGCTTGTACGCGAAGTTCTTGTAGAACTGGAGTTACCTCACATTCAACGCAGGTATGGCAACAACAACAAAACGCTTAGAACAGCCACCATCTACTGTTCTTTATATATTTGTTCAGAACCAAAGGAACAATAGTCTTTTATTGATATTAACGTCGTTTGTTTGTCTTCATCAGTTGTGCTCGTGGTAGTCCCAAACGGCAGGAATTGCTCAAGAAAGCTGGTCACTTTCAGGTGGGTTAGAGAAATACATACATAACATAGAGAGAGAATAAGTTTTGGAATGTGATGAAATGTGTTTGTTTTGTTTCTTTTTGTATATAAAAAACAGGTGCCTTACCTGGAAGATCCAAACACTGGAGTAAATATGTTTGAGAGTGCAGAAATCGTAGAGTATTTGAAGCAAACTTATGCTGCTTGAGTTCACTCTATACGCGTATAGATATATGTGAATGTGTGTATGTGTAAGTAAGTGTAGGGCTTACCTATGCTGCGTAGTTCAGCTACTTTCGGTTTCAACAATAAACTCAACTCAATTATGTGTAAGTAAGTGTAGGGCTTTATATATCAACCAGATATACTGTGACATAATTCTCCAAGGTTTGATCTTCCTTCGTGTTGTCTTTTTTTGGTGAAAATATATTTTTAACTTGGAAGATTTTCAAAAAATAAATTAAAAATTTGGTAATATTTTAACCTTTTTCCCAGTATCTCAACAAAATATTAAGATAGCTTATGTCGTCGTTAGGGTTGCATCAGCAAGTCATTTTTCAGATTTTATATTCGAACAGATTTAAAAACATTTCAAAATCGAAAGGACATGAAATAAAAACGAGAACATATGTAAACAGTTAAGTAATTTGGGTATAAAAAAACCAGTAAATAAATCATGCGATGGACTAGGAAAAGAGATTGAAAGAGGCAGATGATGAAGAAGTGGTCCGAGTCCGACTATATGACTACAAGCTCCATCAACACATTTGTGGTCCGTTTATTTAAATTTTAGATTGGATGGTCTTTTGTTTCTTTTCATGTGTCCTTTTGTATATAGATTTTGACAAAACTTAGTTATTTAATCTGTAAAATTGAAAATTCTGAAATTCGAATCTTAAGTTTCAAAATGTTTTCCCTATAATTGTTTACTTTTGTTTTTTCTATAATTGTTTGTTTGGTTGTTAGTGGTCGGATTGTTGGCTTTTGCACTTTAGTTACTTGTTATGGACGGATAATGTTAGTTAAATATTTTGATAACGTTATAATGTTAGTTAATTGCTTGTTATGATTACTTTTTTGTCAATATCGCACGTTAAGACAATCAATTTATATATAAATGGAGGGAAATATAGTTGTGCAACATTTGGTAGGGTCAAAGAAATAACGATTATCAAATATTAGTGTGACTCATAAAATTGTTTTTTTTTTTTTTTTATTCGTGCCCCTCAATAAAGTGTTTTTCTAACTAAGTTTGTGAGTAGTATGGGCACAGTCCAATTTTTCAAAATTTTATTAAAATATACGAAATATTTAAACCACTTTCTGTTATGTTCAATAACTTAGAAAAAAAGGTAGATGTTAAAAAAAAAAAAAAAAATTAGAAAAAAAGGTAAACTGAAAAAGGCTAAGTACGGTTCCTTTCTGTATGGTGGCATTATGATTTTAGATATGCAAACGATGTTTTTTTTATATATATTTCAAGTGCAATCTAGGGTGAGGGTATGTCTAGATTTTCTATTATATTATTTTGAAAATAATAGCATGCCCACCTTTATCCTTAATATATTGTTCCATATAACTTATTTATTTGTATTTAGCAACAAAAAAAAACCTATTTACTTGTATCTTTACCTCTACGAAGTTTATTGATATTAGCAACAACATAAATTTAAATAGGTTTTTAGACATACTGTTAAATATTTCCCACTTAAGTAAGTAAGCTTCGAACAATTTTGCATATACCTATAAAAAATAATTTAATGGTCAACTATTTTAATTTTAATTTATAAATTCATAGGTAAAAGTTGGAAAGCGTTAACGTTCGCTTAACGTACAATAATAGACCGTTGCAGTCTGCAATTGAAGGAATCTAGGCAAAGAAAAAAAGGAATAAAATCTTTCGAGGTAGAAACCGAAGAGAAAAATACTTTTAGGGAGCAAAATGGAGTAAATTAGGAGTTTTAGTACTACAACGAGGAAAGTTAATGAGGGCCACATAGTAATTGCAAAAGAATATACGGTAAAAACTAGATAAAACATAAAGATCAGGGTCTTCCGACAAAAGTCCATCGATCCACTTAAAACACTTCCACAATGTCCGTTCGAAAATATGACCGTTGAAAGTAATTAAATTCAAAAAAAAAATGAAAACTAAATAACTCCCTTCCTCTTCTTCAATCTCTGTTCTTCCCTAAAATAAAAACTTTCTTCGGTAAAAATCGAGAGAGAGAGAGAGAGAGAGAGAGAGAGAGAAAGATGGGTTGTGTTTCTTCGAAACTAGTCAAGAAGAAACTCGTACGAGAGATTCGAGTCAACAATGGCGGCGATCACATTGTCTCCCTCACTTCCACTACTTACGGTCATCTCGATCTCGATAAACGAGCAGAGACTTCTCCTAAGTTACAAGAACTCACTAAAGGCGATGTCTTTGAATCGGAAATCAAACCCAGGAGATCTACTACACAGAGAGATGATCCAGAGATAATCAATACATGGGAGCTTATGGAAGATCTTGAAGATTCAATGCATCCGCAGAGGATTAGCCCCAAATCTCGTGGCATTTTCGGGAAAACATGGAAGACTCCGGTGAAATTGATTGTGGAATCTCCGAAGAGGAATAGTAGTAAGAGGTTTGGGGGAAAAGAAAACAGAGGAGGGAATAACTCGAGAGGCGTGAGTCCGAACCAGATTCTGAAGCCGAAGAACATTCTAGAAACACCAAAAAGAGGCGTAATGCGTTTGAGTTTCCCTCTCAAATCCGAAGAACCTTCGGTGGTGATTACGCAGAGGAGGAAGAGTTTCAGTCCAATGTTCGATCCAGATCTCGTGGCTTCCTACGAGAGAGAGTTATCTCAAGAGCAAGAGCAGATCAAGATGGTGATTTCTCCTGTCCCCGAGACCCAAAAATCCGTGAAAACACGAGAAGCGGAGAGAATCCTCAAGAATTTCCCGGAGAAATGTCCACCGGGAGGAGAGAACTCAGTGGTTATATACATAACATCGCTAAGAGGGATAAGGAAGACGTTTGAGGATTGCAATGCGGTAAGATCGATATTAGATTCGCACGAAGTTCGATTCTCGGAGCGAGATGTGTCGATGCACTCGGTTTTTAAGGAAGAGATTAGGGGCATTATGGGAACAAAACAGGTGAAGATACCGGCGCTATTCGTGAAAGGTAGGATGATAGGAAGTGTTGAAGAAGTGGTGAGGCTAGAGGAGGAGGGCAAATTGGGAATTTTACTTGAGTGTATGCCCAAGGCGAGGCTCGGAGGCGGTTGCTGCCGCGGATGTGGCGGGATGAGATTTGTGATGTGTGCGGTTTGCAATGGAAGCTGCAAGGTTATGGAGGAGGAGGAGAAGAAGACTATGGTTAAGTGTTTGGAGTGTAATGAGAATGGTTTGGTTATATGTCCATTTTGCTCTTAAAATACACTTTTCCATTTTCAGTTTTGCCCTGCTTTTATCGTGAAATTGGGGGAAACTGGAAGAGGGTTGAGTTAACTTTGAATTTGAGGGGTTAGGTTTTTTATTTGTAATGATTTGGTGAGAGAGTCTCTAAAGTTGGGCTTAGGAAGGCTCTTAGTGTGTACTAGTAGTAATGGATTCTGTTTTTGATGTTTGTAAACGTTTTTTTTTTTTTTTTTTAAGATTCAATTCATTTTGTATAACCATTTTAAAATATCGATTTGTTTTGATTCTTTCTTCAATGGTCTAATATTGATGAACCACATCTTTCATTGAATTTTTTAATTGTATTGCTTGGTTTAATTTGCTATTCAAAGATGCTAAACTTGGAATCTCAAATCAGATATCATCTAACTTCAAAAATTATTTAATTATTTTGGAAACAGAATTAACAAAAAGGTTTCTAAAAGTCAACCTTCGTATCCAATTTATTATTTTACAAAATTTGAAAGGAGGAATGGAGTCATACAAATTTATCTTTGGTAACAAATTTACAATATTAGAAGAAACAAAATTAATGAAAGTTTTATATTAATCGATTTTTTATTAAAAAAAAACTCGCAAGCCTATTTATTTTCCATCTCATGCACAATAAAAAATAGGGATTACTGTAAAAAAATCTGTAACGTTTATTGTTTTTGCAAGAATACCCTTCGGCTCAAAAAAATGTAGGTCAATCTTCTCACCTCCAAAGTCACCCGCAAAACAGCCCTTGGCCATATCGATGACGAAGCAGTCTGTTAAAAACAAACGTCCGTTACTGTTCATAAAATATATATATATATTTTGTCAACTACCCTTCTATTAAAACAAGTTTGGCGGAAAAAGGTTTTTCCCAGGTAAACGGGATTTTACGTTTTTGACGGGAAAACGAGATTTGATGTTTTTGACGGTAAAACGGGATTTTACGTTTTTTGCGGGAAAACGGGATTTTACGTATTTGACGGGTAAACGGGATTTTATGTTTTTAACAGGAAAACATGATTTTATGTTTTTGACAGAAAAACAGGATTTTACGTTTTTGACGGGAAAACATGATTTTCCTAGGAAAAGGGAAAATCATGTTTTCTCGTCAAAACGTAAAATCTTGTTTTTCCGTAAAAAACGTAAAATCATGTTTTCCTTGTAATTACGTAAAATCCCTTTTTCTTGGGAAAAACGTAAAATTTCGTTTTCTCGTCAAAAACGTAAAATCTTGTTTTCCCGTCAGAAACGTAAAATTCGGTTTTCCCGTCAAAAACGTAAAATCCCGCTTTCTTGTCAAAAACGTAAAATCTCGTTTTCCCACAAAAAAACGTAAAATCATGTTTTCCCGTCAGAAACGTAAAATTCCGTTTTCCCATCAAAAACGTAAAATCCTATTTTCCCTTCAAAAACGTAAAATCTCGTTTTACTGTCAAAAACGTCAAATCCCGTTTTTCCGCAAAAAAATGTAAAATTTACCGTCAAAAACGTCAAATCCCGTTTTCCTGTCAAAAACGTAAAATCTCATTTACCTGGGAAAAACCTTTTTCCGCCAAACTTGTTTTAATAGAAGAGTAGTTGACAAAAAAAAAAATTTATTGATGAACAGTAACAGGCGTCTGTTTTTAACAGACTGCCACATTATCGATATGGCCAAAGACTATTTTGCAGGTGACTTTGGAGGTGAGGGAATTGACCTGCATTTTTTTGTGCTGAAGGGTATTCTTGCAAAAAAGCAATAAAGGTTACAAGTTTTTTTGCAAATTGAGTGAATGAGATAATTAGTTACTTACTATAAATCATCAAAACAAAACAAAAACATGAATTCATTTCTAAAATTTGAAATTAATTGTATTTTTTGGGCAACACAATTTATTGTATTTTTTTCAACAAAATTTATTGTATTTCTATGTTTAAATATTTTTATTGACTTGTGCGTGCGGATTTTAAATGTACGCGCGTGTCTTAATCTAGTTATAAAACTCGTTAATATATGCATGATATATAAGACTCCTTTTAAGAGCTTCATTCTCATTGTCTCTTCTGTTTATTCTTCACCCTTGAAGAGCTTCATTCCCATTTTCTCATCTGTTCATTCTTCACTATGACCGATGGAAGAAGTAATCTTGATTTGTAAGTTCTTAGAGAATTTCATTTTTCTATTTTCCATTTTACAGTATATTGAAAAATTATAATAAGAAGTTCTATTACATTCGATCATTTATTTTAAGATAAGGGTAATTTAGGGTTTTTATATGTGTAACTAAAGCATGTCAGTCTTATGAGGAGTCTCTTCCTATAAATTATTAGATATGTTTAGCCATATGGTTATAGTTTAGCAATTTATACAGTGATTTTGTCATCAAAAGTTTTGTTATATATATAAATGCTTAAATTTTTACACTGTTATTCGATTTATGCATTTCATATTTTTAAATCTTATCGAATGTTTCTAACGAGATTTATATATTTAATATTACATTGCGAATAATATCCAAAATGACAAACTATTTTCTTTTATGTGTTAAAATTATTAGACCATCTCCATTGGTTTAGAACTTTTTTTGGGTATCTAAACAAATAAATATTAATATTTTAATATAATATAATTATATAATTAAATTTAAATTTTAAAATTAAAAATTAACCAATGAAAAAGTGACAAATGTAGAACTTTTAAACAATGAGGTTCTTAAACAAAAACTTTTAGAACCCTCTCTCTAACTTTTTTATTTTTTTTCTTTATTTTAAATGTTAAGAACCCTTCTAAGAACCTCCATTGGAGGTGCTCTTACGAGGGTGCGGAACAAAGGTGAGACAAAAAAATGCTGAGAAGAAAGATGGGTCGATTCTTCTTCCCGAACTTTTGAAGTTAGTAATGTCTCTCCTTGTTGTGAAAGACAACATTTGTGCTTCTACGATGTGCAAGGCGTGGTATAAATCTAGTGCCTCTATTCTGAAGAAGGATCGACATCTATGGTTTATGAAATATCCTTTATCTTCAAGAAACAGAGGGCCTTGTGAATTGTATGATCCCTCGCAGAAGATGACATACTTGGTGGAGTTTCCAGAAATAATAGGCATGTCTATTTGTTACTCAAAAGATGGTTGGTTGCTTATGCACAAAGATCATCCGTCTGAGTTATTCTTCTTCAACCCATTTACTCGTACACTCATCAATTTGCCTAATTGTGAGAGTTACATCGAATGCGCTGTTTTCACTTGCGCACCTACATCCGATAGTTGTTTGGTTTTCGGGTTGACAAACATAGACAACAACAACAATGTTGTCGGAGTCAACACTTTTAGGCTCGGAGAAACCAAGTGGGAGAGTACTCGTTTTATGAGTCTTGAGCGTTTCTTCGCTTATTACAACAAAATTATCTACTCGGGAGGCCTATTTTATTGTCTTGGCAGATTAGGTTCGCTGGCGGTTTTCGATCCATCTAAGCGAACATGGAACACTCACCGCCTAAAATACGACGGACCTTCGACAACAACATGGTTTGGTACATATTTACTAGAGATCAAAGGAGATATTTTTCTCCTAAAAACTCTGGGTGATAAGCTGCGAGTATTTAGATTAAATCGTAATGAAGGTTGGATTTGGGAGGAGAAACAAAGAATTGACGAGGGGTTAACGATATTCGGGGCTTCTCGCGCATCCGAATATAGATCAAACCTCGCGAATGACATGAAAAACAAGCTACTCTTGTCGGACTCGCATCACCCGATGATTAATACTTATTTCTTTGATGAAGGAAGGTATCTCCCGAACTACTCATGTATTCCATTTTGGAATGGGATGACCATTTTTCAAAGCGTTTGGATTGAACCGCCAAAACAAACCTTAGATTTTATCTGAGTCAATCATTTGATATATTAGAATACTTTTGTTTTCATCATCCACAGAAAAAAGTACGCAACTACCTCTGCATGAGAAAAAAAAGTTCTTCCTTTTATTTTTCGTTTTGTTGTCTCTTTGTTTTGGATTACTGTTTTTAAATTTGTTTTCTCATTTTTATAATGTGCTTCAATCATACCCTATAATGTGATATACTATGGATGTCCATTTTTTAGGCCAAACAAAAAATTGCTTATACCAATTAATTCTTGTAGTTATAGTTAATTAGCCAAAACTATAACAAATATTTTCCGATAGAAATACCAAAATATAGCATTGCTTATTCTGAGGTATAAAAAATCCATTGATAAATGATGTCACCAATAAACACTAAAGGTTAATCGGTTGTAATTTGTAAGAGAGATCGCATGCCTATATAAAACCTGAAGATGAACCAATAAACTTATTTACATTAGAAAACCTAATATAAGAACAACAAAAAAAAAACTAACATCAAATTCTGCAAAACAATCTAATCTTTTCAAAAAGAGTTTGGTGGATTAAAAAAACTATTGGTCAATGTGCTAATTTGGGTAACTAACTAAATTTTGAAAATACAGTTAAATGAGAATGGGTATTCATAATTTATAACTTTGAACATTCAATTATTTTAGTGAATAATTAAATGTCAAAACTCAAAACATATAATAGATAGGTAATATTTTTGATCATAGACCAAAATAATTTTCGCCTTCGATAAATTTATACTTTTATATTAAATAATGCAACTATCGATCGGATAAAGGTTAAGCACATACAAAAATGGCATGTGATTTAGTCATGATATGTTTTCAAATTTCGCATGCAATCTTTTGTCACCGCCAAAACTGTTTCTATATTCGCAAACTCATTTGAAGGTATGTAGATACGGTATATAAAATACCTAATAAAAAGTTCATGTTCGTTTACGTAATTAAGTCTTATATTTTAGCTATTGGCTCGACTTTGCCTGCTAGGTATTAGATAACATCAGTCTTGTCAAGAAGTTAATAAAAAGGGAGAAATATGGAGCAATTATATCCATCTCAATAAGGGAAGTCGTAGATATAATAAGAGAAGAAGAACAACGCTAGTATAGTCACATGACTCACATCATGAGTTTTTCTAGTTATCTTTTTGATTTTTGATCTCTTGGTTTAATTATCTACAAAAGGTTTTCTAAATCTTCACTCATTGCAAATGAAATAAACCAAAAATCTGAACACTGAAATGGCGACTATAAAAAAATGGGAAATTTTTGGGTAAATCTCTCAACTCTTGGAAATATCCACATAATTAAAATTTATTATTATTTTTCTAAAATGTAAAAGATCCTATGTGAGAAATTTTCAATGGAAATGTTCTTATATCGTTTTGATAAAGATATATAAAATTTTGAGATAATCCTAACCGATATGATGACGAAAAACATGCATAACTTGGCACACATCCCCAAAGCAGTGGCACACATGTCAATGCATCCAACCTATCCACTTCCACCTTTATAATTCATAACTTCCGATCATTTTTATTCGGGTAACAAAATAAGTTTGATAAAAAAAAGTAACTACAAGGCCAAAAAAAATGGAGCTCGAGACAGTTTATCGACCAAACGTCTCCGTCTACGATTCGCCGGAAGGCGTGGAGGTTCGAGGACGGTATGACCAAGTGTTCGCGAAGATTCTGACAAGAGAAGCTCTTGGATTTGTGGCTGAGTTACAAAGAGAGTTTCGTGGGCACGTGAGGTACGCCATGGAGTGTCGGAGAGATGCGCGACGGCGTTACAACTCCGGTGGTGTCCCTGGGTTTGATCCTTCCACTAAATTCATCAGAGACGGTGAATGGGTTTGTGCCTCCGTGCCTCCCGCCGTTTCTGACCGGAGAGTTGAGATAACCGGTCCGGTCGAGAGGAAGATGATCATCAATGCTCTTAACTCCGGAGCTAAAGTCTTTATGGTCCATCTCTCTCTATCTCTCTCTTCAACGCCTTTGTTTTACGATGTTGTTGTTAATTGGACCGGGTTTGGTTTGGATTTGGCCGGAATTGGAAACAGTTTGATATTAGCCAAATTTACTGACATTGGATAAAGTTTGATATACTCAAAGCTTTTAATTGGACCGAGTTCAATTCGGTTTCGGTTTAGACTCGAGTTTGGTTTTGTTTTAGTTAAGTTTGAATTGGCAGAAATTGAACAAATTCAGTCGGGTTCTGTTTATCAGGCTAGATACTGTGTTCTGTTTCGATTTGGTTTAATGCCCGGTTCCTTGCGTAAAAAGCTAATATAAAATCTGTTCGTTTTGGTCTAGTTTGTTTTGATCTGATATTCTTTTAGTACGATCCGGTTCGGCTTTTATTTGGTTTATAATGCATCTGTTAGATGTTATATACTTATTAAAAAAGAAATCGGTTCGGTTTGGCTTCTCTAGTTTGGTATGTTATGTCGTATGAAACCCGGTTAAGATTGTTGTGGTTGAACAGGCTGATTTTGAGGACGCATTGTCTCCGAGCTGGGAGAATCTGATGAAAGGGCAAGTGAACTTGAAAGATGCAGTGGATGGGTCCATTACCTTTCACGACAAGTCAAGGAACAGAGTTTACAAGCTCAACGACCAAACCGCTAAGCTATTTGTCCGGCCTCGAGGTTGGCATCTCCCGGAGGCTCACATCCTCATCGACGGTGAGCCCGCCACCGGATGTCTCGTCGACTTCGGCCTTTACTTTTTCCACAACTACGCCAAATTTAGACAGACTCAAGGTTCCGGCTTTGGACCCTTCTTCTATCTCCCCAAAATGGAACATTCTAGGTATCTCCCTGGACCAGACCGACCGGTTGGGTCGTTAATTTGCTGTTTTTTTGTTTAGGGTTAATTATGTTACTTGGTTTCTTGATAGGGAAGCAAAGATATGGAACAGTGTGTTCGAGCGAGCTGAGAAGATGGCTGGTATAGAGAGAGGAAGCATTCGGGCCACGGTGTTGATTGAGACCCTCCCGGCTGGTTTCCAGATGAATGAGATATTATACGAACTGCGTGATCACTCGGTCGGTTTAAATTGTGGAAGATGGGATTATATCTTTAGCTACGTCAAGACCTTCCAGGCTCACCCTGACCGCCTCTTACCAGACCGTGTCCTAGTCGGTATGGGCCAGCATTTCATGAGAAGTTACTCCGATCTTCTCATTGGTACTTGTCATAAGCGTGGTGTCCACGCCATGGGCGGCATGGTTAGTCCCCTCTTCATTTTTGTTTTGATAAAAATTCCCTCTTAATTTACACTAGTTCACTAGGAGTACTATTACATATCTGTCTAAAACTATTTTGACGCTCTGTTTAAACGTTATAGAAAAAGAGAAATGAATTCACACAACGTTAAATATATACATAAATTTGTGAATGCGCACCAGTTGCACATCGATGTTTAACTGTTTGCTGTTATATGATACTCAGGCAGCTCAGATTCCGATAAGAGATGATCAGAAAGCGAATGAGATGGCATTAGATCTAGTGAGGAAAGACAAGCTAAGAGAAGTAAGAGCAGGACATGATGGGACGTGGGCAGCTCATCCAGGACTCATCCCAATCTGCATGGAAGCATTCACAGGGCACATGGGAAAAACTCCAAACCAAATCAAATCAATGAAGCGTGAAGACGCATCCGCGATAGCAGAGGAAGATCTGCTTCAAATACCGCGAGGAGTGCGCACACTCGAGGGTCTAAGGCTGAACACACGTGTGGGAATCCAATACTTAGCCGCATGGTTAACAGGATCAGGATCTGTCCCACTCTATAACCTAATGGAAGACGCGGCCACGGCCGAGATAAGCCGTGTCCAGAATTGGCAATGGATTAGGTATGGAGTGGAACTGGACGGAGACGGGCTTGGAGTTCGGGTGAGCAAAGAGTTGTTTGGGAGAGTTGTGGAAGAAGAGATGGAAAGAATTGAGAAAGAAGTTGGGAAAGACAAGTTTAAGAGAGGAATGTATAAGGAAGCTTCCAAGATGTTTACAAAGCAGTGTACTGCAACTGAGCTTGATGATTTTCTTACACTTGCTGTTTATAATCACATCGTAGCTCACTATCCCATCAATGTATCTAGGCTCTGAAAGAAGAAAGACGAAGAAAAGAAGATGGAAGGAAAGAGTGAGTTTGAGATATGAGTTTGTGCTTTTGTTTTGGATTTTGTGTTTGTTTCTTTCTAATAATTAGTTTCTATATGTGGTATATTGTAATAAGCAGAACTTGTGCTTTTATTTTTAATAAGAAATAAATGTTCTATAGCATCTTATTGTGTGTATACCGAAGGCAGAGCATCTGTGATCAGAGTATGACGGCGTCTTTAAGTGAGGAACTCGATATAGAACAATCTATAGCTTTTAAAACATAGAAACGTAATCGGCTAAAGATGCAACAACAAAAAAAATATTTAAACCTAAACCTAAATCAAAATTTAGTTTGGTTTGGTTTCTTTTAAAATTGAGTCAATCTTAATTCGTATCGAAACAAAATCAAATATTTACCTGATTGACACAAATCTAAACAAAATAATCCATCCACACAATTCTGTTTTTCCTATATATTTATCCTAAAATTTGGTTTTATATAGTTATAAAATCAATCGTCTTTACCATAAATTCACCCATAGATAAAAGTTTGATCATCAAACTGAATTCATAAAAAATCATAGTGTCTTTTTGTTGTTAGAATTCATCATAGTCTTAAACTCTTCAAAGCTCACAAAACCATCGCCGTCTGCAACAACGGCTCGAACCATCTTGACACACTCCTCCAATGATTGTTTCTCTCCGAGACGCTTCAACACCACATGAATCTCATTCGCTGAAATCTTCCCGTCACCATCAATATCATACAAATCAAAACCCTTTCTCATAACAGCTTCTTCGTCGTCTTTTTCTTCGTCGCGGCTAATCAAGCACGTAGCAAATTCTTTGGCGTCGATTTGACCGTCACCGTCGATGTCAAGCTCTCTGAACATCTTATCGATTTCTTCCGACGCCATTGAAGGAGAGAAAACACATTTTCCCATCTTTGTTCTTGTCAATTCTTTCGAAGATCTCTGCAACAGACATTGTTGTGTTTGAGTGATGATAATGTAAAAGTCTATGAAAAAAGTTAGGTGAGAAGCGAGAAGATCAAAAACTATATCCCTTATATTTATAGAAGAGAGTTGTTTGTTTATTTGGATTCGACTCGTAACATTTATTTCCTTTTTATCCTAAGCCTTAATGATTTTGGAAAAGCAAATTTTCAATTTTCCTTTTTTTTTAATCCCGATTAACAAATCCAGAAACTAGAAGCATGGAAGGGAAAAAAAAAATATATATATATATATATATATATATTAGAAGCATGGTTGCGTTGAATCAAAAGAACCGGTTACAATCAATGAACCCATTGGGGGAAATAATTTAAAAAAAAAAAAAAAATTAATGAACCGATTCGGTTATTGTAAACCGAGTGGAGACTTGTGACCGAATAACCTAACTTGAGAACCCATATAAAATCCCAAGAAATCCTCCTTCCTCGCGTTTTATTGCCTCTCGCATTATCGCCGCTTAAAGCTTTCGCCTCCCGTCGCAGGCCGTCGTTTACAGGTTTCTTCATCGATTGCAATCTCTAATAGTTTTTTTCGGCTAATTTGTCTTCTCTGTGTTCTCTTGAATATGTGATTAGGATTCTGCTCTGTTTGTTGAATGATTGAATCCCTAGTTTCGCTTCTGTTAACGAAGCTTCTTAAATTTGTGTCTGTTTCTATCCGTAACAAGTAGTAGTCAATATCGTAAGGCTTCTTAGCAACTAATTCTGAAATCTTGTCTGATTTAGGTCTTCAATCGATTACCTAACTTGTTTCTCATGTGTTTACCTCTTTTAAAAGTCGATTTTTTTTTAACAGAACATATGAACGCAATATACTGATTACTTTTGGTCTTGTATGCATTTAGTTGAGATCTTATCTGAATTTTTCATGTCAATCAGAATGGATTCTCAGATCAAGCACGCCGTGGTGGTCAAAGTGATGGGTCGTACCGGATCAAGGGGTCAGGTGACTCAGGTTCGAGTCAAGTTCACAGACTCTGATCGTTTTATTATGCGCAATGTTAAAGGACCGGTGAGAGAAGGCGATATCCTCACTTTGCTCGAGTCCGAGAGAGAAGCTAGGAGACTTCGTTGATGCGTCTCTACTTCTTCCTCCTCCGCAAATGGATATTGGATTATGTCTTTGGTTATTTCTCTTTTGATTCCTCTTGACTGGATTAGTGATATTGTGCTTTTGAAATAGAATTTTGTTGTTGCTTTTACGACAATTGCTGGATTGATATCTGTTCTGTTTTTTTGGTATCCAAACCCTCTTATTCGTTTGTCTGACACTCTATATCATCAAGACTTGGTACCACACATCAAGAATTCGCTTTATATTCTCTATTTGGTTCAATCTAAACCAACAAGCACATCTTCAATTCAAGGACAAACCATTCCTTTAGTTTTTGGTTATATTCTTAACTTGAATAAGCAATGTTCTGTGATGCCCATCAACCCAAATTTTGGAATTCAACAATGGAAACCAAGCCTGTTTAACCGAGTCTTAACCCTCCAAAATCTCTCTGGACTACACACAACAAAAGTTCATGCATCAACCAAAACCTCTATGGAAATTTACAAGCCTTAGATATAATCCATAACAAAAATGTTCCCAAGTTCTTCTCTGCTTTAAAGTAGCTTTCAAACCAAAACAGATCCGAGGGGTTTTGGCTTACCGTAACATCCATGCATGTCGCTGAAGTGGCCCATGCTTGGTGTATGTGGCTCTTAATATTATTACATGTGAGATTTCCAAAAAGGTGTTTTGTTCATTTCAAAATGACCGCCGAAGATGCAACGGCAGAAACTCTTGCCGGAGTTAATAGCAAGAGCCTGGAGGATTGAGAAGATTCCAGTTGGTGGTTTTGGGGTCATGACTCATTCTGTTGCTACATTTTTTAGATTAAGCTTCCTAAACTAATTAATACGTTAGCCACTGGTCTAATTGATGTTTCTTTTTGAAGTTCTGGTTTTTTTTCTCTCAAGTGATGATCTAAGCAAGCTTATAAGTCATTTATTCTTTGATCAAGCACCCAATCTAAGTAAATTCTCAATCAAGACTTGCTTCTATTAGAAAATAAATAAATTATTGCTTAGAATCTCCACTAAAAATGTCGTTCTAATTACAATTATATTACATAAGGCCTTTTTAATACTTTATTTTTATAACATCTAACTTTATTTATATATAATATTCAAGATTACATAGAAAGTACACAAATAATAAAATACAAGCTTTTAAAGAACAATAAAACAATATAAATACATATACCGATGCTTTTCGAAGAAAAGTCTTCCCGTTTTCATATTCGTATTCGATCTGATGCGATTTTCATCTTTGATTATTAACATAACCAATTTAGACACTCTTTCCTCGGTGTTGTATTACATTGGCAAAATCCCAATTAAGATCTATATATATTATTCGCATAAGAATCCAATGTACTAGTTCTTCCGAAATAATTTTTTTTTGAAACTGCAAATTTTTAACGATTATACGATGATACATTTTCGACCCCGAAACATCCTCCTTCCCATAATGGTTTACAGTTTCCGAGATCCCATATTCACCTACCAATAATATGACGGATTTTGATGCATTCACTTCGGAGATGGATAACTACCCAAATAGAGTCCACCAAATTAAAACTTTCCATCTCCGTTTCGGAGTCGGAGGAAAGACACCTCGGGAACGATTAACATTGTTGTATTGTTCCACAAGACTTGGTATGATTAACATTTGCCTTTGAACGATTTTTTTTTTTTTTAAGGTTTTAGAATTACATCATACATTACAATCATTTTTTTGTTTGTTAAAGTCATACATTACACTTATACAATAAAATCACCAATTAAACTCTTGGATTTACTGATTTCGATAAATAAGTTATTTTTCATCGATGCTTCTTTTGAAGAATCAAAGCGTTGTCGTTCCACGACTGAGAGAGTCCTAAATCTGCGATCCATATTTTTCTTTAACCTAAAACTATTTGGTTGATCATTTTATTATATGCCTTTGTACGATCTATGATTTATGGTATTTGGCTATTTGCATACATAGTAGTTAGTAGTTACCAACTAACTTTTTATTATTATTAGGTTTATTCTTGAAGAGAATGCAAAAAAGGACAAAAAAAATCCCATCTTACGACAGTGAAATGACCTTTGGGCAATAATTTTATTCGTAGTTGTATTAGAATCAAGTACGTACGATGAGAATGTTAACATAACAATTTCTTAATCTTGGCCAATCAAATGTTTTAGTGAAATTGTTTTTGAAATCATGGACCGATGAATAAAAAAGCTCTTGAGTTCATTTATTCAGCGAGATATCTAGATTGTATATTTGTCGAATTTTGGACTTCAATTGTTTTTGTTCTTGATGTGACAAAATATTATAGGATTCTGTAAATTAACGGACTCAATTATTGACTGATGTAGCGATTTTATTTATATATAAAGTCTTGGGCATAGGGGTTGAAATCATGAAATTAACATGAAAATGATATATATATATATATATATATATATTTAAAATTATTAACGCTAAAAAAGAATCATATAAATGACGGAATTATTAAAAACGGTAAAACAATTGAACAAAAAAAAACGCTTTAAAAAAAAAACCATAAAAATAAACAGTGATATCGTGTTCGTTTTATTTTTTTGTTTAATATTGGGTAATTCCAAATCTATGGAAGAGTTCAGACTAATCTCCATGGAGAATCATACCGCCGAATGATATCGTGTTCGTTGAACCAGTTTATTTTTCACTTTGCTTTCCCAAGTGAAAGATCTATGCTTTGATTGACAATATATTTTTATACGTTGTCTATCATCTTTTATTTTTCAATCTTAACTGCTATAATTTTTTTTCATGACGAACAAGTTTCGATGTTTTCTAATATTTTTGGATTATTTATTATTTGATTTCTTACAAGAAAATAAATAAACAAATGAATGTTCTAAATTTATATAGAAATATGGAATAGATTTTGCTACTTAATCCCATATATGATGTTGTATGACTTAAGATACATGATCATAACTTTTCTATTGATTTGCTTATAGACATCGAACTTCTGCTCGTTAAGACGCATGACGTAACCAAGTGGCATTGGTCAAGTGGTAACTCACAAGGAAACCTCTGGGTTCGAGTTCATTTGGCCACACAATCCGCAACTGCGCGAAAAGGAAGGTAAGTTTAATGGGGATTAGTCTAGATATGTGATTATCTTCGGATTACAGAAAAAAATAAAAAAATATGCATGACGTGTTATATTTTTGTGCAGAATTAATTTATACTCTCTCTGTTTTTAATTGTTAGATGTTTTAGAAAAACACACATATTAAGAAAACAAATTAAACATGGTTATTAAATGCATCATTTTTTGTGATTAACAATTTTCTATAACTCTAAACCAATAGCGTTTCAATAAAAGCAATTAATTTTCTTGAAATTTACAATTTATCATCATTAACTAACAAAAAATGCATAAAAAACTTAAAAAATCTATCTTTTTGAAATAATTTTTTTCTAAAACATTCAAACAACAATTAGAAACAGATGAAAGTATTTAACACACACACAAATAATCTCTATACCAACAGACACCTCAACACAGGAATTTAGTCTTTCTATATGTAATTAGTCGCTAACTGCAGCCACATTTAAGTCTTTGTACGTAGTGGAATCTAAAAAAAACTATATGGAATCTCTACATAGATAGGGTAGATGTTCACTCAACTCGTGCAAAAAGAAAGAAAAGTACAATTATTGGGAAAAAGGATCAAATACTGTTAGGAAATTTCGGAGAGATGAATGAAAAATAAAATTAACATTTGTGTATATTTTTTTATTGTTAAATAGGTAGATTTTCTATTATCAAATATATAAAGAACTTGTTAGCTAAATTATGTATTTATATAAATAAGCTTATTAGTTAATCAATAAAATTGAGAGAAATTATTATAATTCTAATTAAGGTTTTTCCAAAATTCTATCAGAGTATCGGAGTAATAGCCAAATCTACAAATTTTTGGTTTTGTTCGATCATTGGATCGCTTCTTATCATCTATGATTTCTTCTTCTACGGAAAAAAAAAACCTTCCATTGGATCTTCTCTCTTTGATTTTTTCTTCTATGCCTCTAATTCTGTTTTTAAATTCTATTTTATTCTTCTAATTACGTAATTGATTTTCTATAAAAAAAGAAGAAGAATGAAGACGTGATTTGTTTTCCTTTACGATTTTTTGGTTTTCTACTACTACTAACCAAAAAAAAAACGTTTGGTGAGCTATGAGCATGACTGATTAAAATAAGTCATGTTAGTTAATCTATAATACTCGCCTCGTTCTATTGTAAAGTAGATCATATTAGTCAATCCAATTAGTAATGTCTATAAACTACATAAAATACGTAGTTATTGAAATCTAGTAATGTTACATTTTTACTAATTTGGATTATTTGATGTCAATCCTGTAGTTATAGCTAACTTTAAAACACAGTCAACAGATATGATGGTCACTATAATATTTTGTTTTTGAAAAGTCTTTCCAAAAAGTTCAAAATAAAATAAAATAAAAATAAAAAATGATGGTCACGTGTATAAGACCTGTGTGATACTTAGAACCATCTAAAGAAAAATATTTCAAATTTCAATGAAAAAGCTAATAATTTCTCAAAACAATTGAAAAAACTTAATTTAAAAATCACCTAATAATCAATTATTCTTTAATTCTCCCTAGTTTTATTCCTACTATGAAAGATGATGTTAAAAAAAACAAAAGAAATAAAAACAAAAGAAAGATGAAGTTAGCATGTAACTGGGAGTAGATGTCTATATAATGATTCTTTAGATATGTCCAAATCTTAGAACCACGAGAGAGCTTGGCCCCTAACTGGAAGTTAGCATATAACTGGAAGTTAACATCTCTCTCTCTCTCTCTCTCCAAGGTTGGAAAAACCCTATAAATCTCCCTCTCTCCCGAAACTCACTTTGAACCCACAGCTAGAAAGATAAAGAAACTTTAACAAAATAAAAGATGGAGAATATGGGAAGTAGAGTTATAGAGCCATTAATAGTGGGAAGAGTGGTAGGAGATGTTCTTGATTTCTTCACTCCAACAATTAAAATGAGTGTGAGTTACAACAAGAAGCAAGTCTCCAATGGCCATGAGCTTTTCCCTTCCTCTGTCTCCTCCAAGCCTAGGGTTGAGATCCATGGTGGTGATCTCAGAACCTTCTTCACCTTGGTATATACATATTAAAATTATTTTAGAATCATCAATATTGTTGGGCTTGCCTGCTGGCTGTGTAGTCCNCTTAGAAGTTTCCCATTTTCTGACTCCATGGAGAAAAAGAGAGGGACAGATCAATAATCTTATAAATTGTGCTCTCTTTTTTTGTTTCTAAATAATAGGATGCTATTGTTTAGTTTTTATCATTTTTTATTGATGGTAAACAGTAAACTCAACTGAAATGCAAAACAGGTAATGATAGACCCTGATGTTCCAGGTCCTAGTGACCCCTTTCAAAAAGAACACCTGCATTGGTACGTCCATTTTATTTATTTGTCGTTTCATCTTGGGCCCATATCCCATATCCCATATGCATTTCTTTTTCTTTTTTTTTTGGTTAAAAATCCCATATGCATTTCATTTGAATTATTACTAATAACCCTAATGAAGTTTTTTTTTTTTTGGGTTAACGTTGTATAAACGTGACTTGTTGAGTTGTTCAAAATCTCTTCCATAACAACACCAAGATTTTCCTAAAATTTTAATAGAAAAAAAATAAAGAAAATAATCTAATTTAAATGTTTCAACAGGATCGTCACAAACATCCCCGGTACAACAGATGCTACGTTTGGTACGTGCTCGTCATGAATTTTGTGATTTAAAATTACTTATAATAATTAAGTTCGACCAAAAAATTAAAAAACTTATAATAAAAGATATTTCACATATTAACAAAGATTTTGATTTGAAATAATAGGAAAAGAGGTGGTGAGCTATGAGCTGCCAAGGCCAAGCATCGGGATACACAGGTTCGTGTTTGTTCTGTTCAAGCAGAAGCAAAGACGCGTTATCTTCCCAAATATCCTTTCGAGAGATCACTTCAACACTCGTAAATTTGCGATTGAGGATGATCTTGGTCTCCCTGTCGCGGCTGTCTTCTTTAACGCTCAGAGAGAAACCGCAGCTCGCAGACGTTAATTACATTATTGTCCATTAAATGCAAAAACAAAAATTAATTACATGAGGATGAAAGAATGTAAGGAAAAAATGTAACCATGTTTATTTATGTTCTATATTTTCGTACTTTGAATAAAGACTGACAACGATGAGTTGAACCGGAAAAACAAAATCTAATCTTTTATAGATTGTGGTGATAAACATTTAATTGTCAAGACCTACATATACTATAAGTCTATAAGAGACATAAGAAACCAAATAATCTTATCTTTCATTAGACAAACCAAATTATCATATTTCTTATGTTCATTTTATTTGTCAACTTTTTTATGTTAAAGACATCAAATTATGATTAGTCATTAGACAGATATGAAATTAGTTAGCTTCTACGGTTCATATTTTATACTTATATATATATATATTCTCTATAAACAATATACTCGATATATCCATTGATTTTTGCAGAATTAATGAGAATCACTATCTCGGATTAAGATTCCAATAAACCACATTACCAGAAAAAAAATTACCGATAAATAATAATAGAATTATAGTTATAAAGATTGTGGTTGCAGGTGTATATATAATGTATTATCCATTTCATATTGTGTCATGACATACGCAGAATAACTCTGTTTAAGTATATAATATATAATAAATCCTTATATATGGCTTGATAGGTCACATCTAGTGAACCTTATGATATATGGAAACAGGAAAAAAAAACAAAACTTTTTTCTTATAGTTCTGGTCAAACTGACAAGAGACCTTGATGACCACCTAAAATAAGACGCTCCTCTCACTCGGCGATCCGAATATTATCATCGTGTCTATTATTTTTTCATATGTTCAGTGTTTGGTATTGTGACAAAAAAATACGTTGCTGCTAATGCTAGTATACGAAACTTGTGTATCTTTTGAAAAGTTGTATAGTGAAATATATGGAAACATTTTTTTTAAAAGCTTATTCTTTTAATGTCATAATTAAATATTTAATTGGATATATCCAATGTTCCAAATTTTGCCAAATTTTGCTAGATGCTAGTCGAAGATCGAGGTATGTCTAACGCCTAAGAAAAAAAATCCCATCCAAGATTAGTTTTTGACTTTTTAATATCTTTTTAATATGTTAATTCATTATAATTTATATTTTTAATATAAAATTATGTTTAAAATGCATAAAACACATAAAAACGAATATTAAATCTACTAAACAGCAGAAAATCTGATTTCTGATTAAACTCGCCGATCACCCCAAAATCGCCGCACGGCTCAATACCGATGAGCGCCTAGATAGCTAATTTTGCTGAACAGAGGATATATCCTTAACCAACATGGTATAATAAATAAATTTTTATCATGAGTTTGAAAACCCATGTTTCATTTCACCTGATCAAATATAATAGCAAGATGGTTACAACACTATTACAAAAAAATTAAGCATCTGGATTACCGAAAACGTAGGGACCTTGGAGATCACGAGTTCGATTCGTTGGAAAGGATATGCTCTCCAAAAGAAAATTAAATTACATAGTTTGAACCTCGCCTTGGGATGTACCGGTCCACGGACCCTGAACCTTCTAGTCATAAACAAAAAATTAATCATAAAATGCTTATATATATAAATTTTACTTAAACTACCTAGCAAAAAAAGAAGTAATATTTTACTTTTAACAACAACAAAAATTACATTCTACATTCGATTGAATCGATGATGTTCAAATAAAGAAAAGAAATATTAAAATGGATTGGCCATTTTGGGTGTATAAACTATAAAGTACAGGCATGGATGATAGCACCATGTTGGAAGGGATGCAAGTGGGAAGTAGGAGTAATACTTTCAACGGTAAACTCAAGAAGGCAACGTGTCATTAATTGAATGGTTAGCGACTAAGTACTGTTACACTTATCCTATTTTGAGTTTATCATTCAATTAATGACACGTTGCCTTCTTAAATATATATATATATATATATAATTTTTTTACTTAAACTACCTAGCAAAACAAATTAATATTGTACTTTTAACAACAACAAAAATTACATTCTACATTCGATGATGTTCAAATAAAGAAAAGAAATATTAAATTGGATAGGCCATTTTGGGTGTATAGTACGGCATGGAATGGACGATAGCACCATGTCGGAAGGGATGCAAGTGGGAAGTAATACATTCAACGGTAAACTCAAGAAGGCAACGTGTCATTAATTGAATGGTTAGCGGGTACTTCTCTCTACATGTATTTTCGCTATATCATATCAACAAATCTAGCAAAATATTATTAACTTGTTTGGAGTTTGTTTGATTAATTACCATATATTTTGGATTCTTATTCATGGACAAATTATTACTAAAAAGTATAATCATCCTCGTTCCAATGATTACAGGTAATGAAGTCAAAAAGAAAATTAAAAAAATGGGTAATGAAGTCTAGTTTTAGTTCAATTTTGGTTTCATTTTTTATTTATTTAGTCAAAGCAAAAATTGATCTAATGTAAATTGGTTTTGTTTGACTGTGCATTCGAAATCAAATTTCAATCAAATATATGTTTAATTTATAAAGAAACATTCAAGTTTTTGTGTTCAACTTTTTCATCCAAAATAAAAATAATAAAAAATCTTCGATTTTAAAACCGTTTTTCAGCCTAGTTTATCTAATATGAATACTTTTATTAATAAAACAAAGGTGCTTAATAAAACATTTATGAAACCTCTATTTCTTAAGAAATTAATTATCATAATTAGTAATATAGTTTAAGAGCTGGGAAAGGATAAGGGTTCCCATACATGTGTCATAACAAAATCTCATGCAATTATTGCTTCCAAGACTTTAGAATCTAATATCTCAAAAGCCTAATATGTTCGTTGAACATAAATAAATTAAAAACTGAAAAAAGAAAGAAGAAAAAAGGTATACAGTACACCTGCGTCGGTAGATGATTTACTACGTACCAAATCAAGGGCATGCAAAGACTTTAGGATTTGCCTGAAAAAGAGACTGTGAACTATGCATTATATAGAGTATTAGGGTTTCAGTAAGACATAATGTGCCTGTGTTGTGTTTAGCCACTTATGGTTATTTTCATAGCTAAATCTTTTTCCAAAAGAAAAACACATTTTTTAATAGTATGTTTATTTATATAAGGAGTGGCCCTCGTATTCGTTGTTATTTTTAAATCAACACGTGCTCTGTTCCATCCCTGGTTTTACTCAAATTTTGCTACGTCTAAATAGTAAATAGATTTGTTTTTTGGAGAAAGATCTAACTATATTTGTCATTGCTAAGTTTTTTTACCCAAACACTGACAAAACGATAAACTAAAAATGTTAGCTCACGTTTTTTTGCTTAATATTGACATTGCTCAAATTATCTGCTATAAAAAGATTGTTTCTTGCGCGCGCTGGAGTAGAGAAATTGATCCCGGTTTTGATCAACCAAGCAAAATAATTAACTAGGCTCACTGGATTACAGGTAATCGTTAATCTTTTTTTTGAACAGCCATCATTCAATATAAAATATGGATAAATATATATATATATATATATAAAATTATAAAGTATGGTTATCTTCTTGAAATCTCTTAATATTATATATATATGCACCCAATAGATACTTTGTTTTTCATTTTACAGTACACATGTAAATCACATCATTCAAATCATAGATTAATGAAAAAGTTATATCTACCGGTACATAGATCTACAAGTACATTGCGAAATACTCTATTTCACCAGTAAGAAACCGCAAACCTGGTGATTAACAAGCAGTGCAAATTATTAGCCGCCATACTTCAGTTTAGGACGAATCTCGAGGACAAACCAGCATACAATAACCTTACGATTAAAAGAGACAACCTGACATGTTTCATGTAATACAAAAAAAGAGACATACTAACCCTTGGACCAAGTCCACTGGTCCTTCGTATAAACACACGAAGATTATAAATGTTTTTAAAATTTAGGGCTTTGTTATATATAAAGGCTGTCTATATTTGATTGGTAGAGTGTTGAGTCGTACCAGACCCCCCTCTCAAGAATCATGTGTTAAGGTTTGATATATCCTCGTATTGTTTTGATTTTGGTGAATTTCGAATGTGCTTCATCATATATACTAACAAGAAGTTAACAACATAAAGCGAAAAGGAAGTGCATTTACACGTACATCTGGACAAAGTAAAATACATGTAGATAAAGTAAATTCAATGAAAATTTTACATTTTTATGACTAATGCATATAAGATATTGTTGTATCGGTTAGGGCAACCGAGTAATTTGATTATAAAGTAAAGAAAATGTTCGGAGATTTTCGATTATAAAGTCTTTGCTCGGCATATATAACAAATGGCGTTGATCGGTAAAGTGTACATCGGTTGAATTAGCGAATAACGAACAGAAATGAAATGAGATCGGTAAATCTACGAACAACGAAAAGAATGTAATAAGGTCGGTTTTAAGTCTTCTTTCCCCAAAATTCCCCCATCTTCATAATGAAAGTACACTACTATTTATACTAGAATTATTTTACGGGCGGGTAGAACAGGTCGACGGTGGGGCAGGACAGGTTGAAGGGTCGGGCAGAATAGGCTGACCGATCGTGCTTTTAACGACTTAGGTGGCACCTCATTTTCCTTCAGGTCGTACGGTCGAGCTGTGCGCGTGAGATGAACTTGATCGGTGAGATGGGCCTTATTGACGAAATGGGCCTTATTGGCGAAATGGGCCGATCTTGATTAGAGAAGGGCTTTCAAAGGGATGTTAATCCCACCTCCAACAATTGTCCCCCCCTCAGTTCGGCGGAGAGTACGTTAGTCGAGTTCGGCGAGTTTGTTAGCTTTGGCTCGGCTCTAATCTAGATCGGCACGCTTATATCGGGAATTGGCTCGGCTTTAATGATGACATTAATTGACTTTTTGGCGCGTTGTGGAAACCGAGGAGTTGCGAAACCGAGGAGTCGCGTCGATGTATTAATTGCACCACTTCCTTTTTCTATATATTCTCTTCAAACCTCCGTATCTTCTCATTCTCACTCTTCTGCTAAAAAGGTAAAATTGCTCTTCTCTCTCGGATTTTTCTTCCTTATGTCTTTCTTATCTTTGGATTTTTCCGGTGAGTTGCCGGTGTGTTCGATCGCTATTTGCGGCTTGATTTCTCCGATCTGCTTGGAGATCTTGAGTTTCTTTGATCAGATGCTTAGCGTTCTTCGTTGGTTCTTCAAGAAAATGATTCGAGTTGAATCAAGCTTGTCTTCTAGATTCGATAAAGATGAGATCGTTGCATCTGATGAGGTTTCTTCTCAAAGAGGCGAGTCGAATTCCAAAGGATCATCCGAAGAAGAAATTTTGCCGAATAGGGATCTGTCTGTTCGATCTCGGAATGATGACGGTTGTTCCACTTCGGTCCGTGGTGGGATCGAAGTCCCGATGTTGGAGATGATTTGGTCGATGGGTCGGTGCTTGGTGACGAGGATAAGCCTTGGGTTGCCGATCAGCTTACGGCGATGTCGATTAGAAAGGTCAAGATCAAAAAAGTCAGATGTCAGCTTCGGAGGCGGTCGGCAAGCCGGTTGGTAAAAATCTATCAGAGATTTCTTCGAAGTTTGATCGCAAGTCTTTGGATAAGATGCGGAATACATGCCATATGCCCAATGGGCTTGAACTAAAAGCTCTTGCTCCCAATGAGCGACCGTGGGATGCTCCGACTGGGTGGATCTGTATGTACATGGCTTATTTTCTCGACTGTCGTCTCTGGTTTCCGTTGCCGAAGTTATTAATTGACTATGCGGATGAAAGGAAGATCGCCATCAGTCAGTTAACTCTAGCTGCCGTTACTAATATGGTCGCGGCCATGGTTCTGGGTGCTGAATGCGGCGTAGTCGTCGATCTTCCTTTTTTGAGGAGCTGACATCGATCAGCCCGAGCAAGACTTCTGGCACCTTCTATGTGAGGACGAGGCGAGGAAATAAATTCATATCCGGCGATACTCCCAGTAAATACGGCGACTGGGAGCACTGGTTTTTCTATGCGAAGATAAATACGTCGTCGGTCTTTGATGTTGATAGAGTTTATAGGTTTCCGTGGAGCGATACTTATGGTAGAAATTAGCTTGCGCGTGCTCTTACTTCGTGGTGTCTCATATTTTGCTGATGTTTATTATTTTTTGTTTCAGATCGTCATTTCACCAGTCGAGCTTTTCCCCCTGATTTCGAAGAGAACAAAAAGAAAATCCAGAACTTGGGTCAAAGGAAGTGGCCGGAGATTCACCGCAAACGAATCAAGCAAAGCTTAGCTCGGATTTTTGCTGGTAAGTCGAACCTGTTTATTTTTCTTATTTTATCGTTCTATGCCGAACTTAGATTTGATTTTTCTTAGATAGTCGGGGTTCTGTAGCTCGTTCATCGGCAAGGCGCTCTTCAAATCGTGCCGGGACAGTCGATATGCACCTGAATCTTCCCAGTTTTGCCGATAAACATAAGATTACGATGCCGAATAAGCGCAAAGCCGCTGAAGAGAAGAAGGGTGCTGAAGAGAAAAGGGCTGCTGAAGAGAATACCCAGCTCCAACTGACTGAATCCCAACACGTGGATGATGATAGATCGGCTGGAGGGGATCGTAATTTCGAAGACATAAGTCGCGAAGTGAAAGATGGAGAATATCGCAACGTCGGAAGAGTTGATGGGGTTGATAACAGCCGCGTGGATGATGAGGTCCGAGCTGATGTTTCGGCCGAAGATCATGGGGCCAGAAATGATCCTCATTCCGTCCGAGTTGAGGGTGATTCAGCGAGGTCGGTGGGTAGGAAGAAGAAGAAGAAGACCTCGGAGCGATCCAACCATCTTGCTGCTTCGATTTCCGGGGTTGTTGTGTATGACGCGGGTCGGTCAAAGAAGAGATCCGCCGACAAGGAACCGATCAGTGATGACCAGGTCATTAAGAGAAGGCGGGTCGAGGCGGCGAGAAGGATTGACAACCGCATCTCGTACAGCTACGAGAAGAAAGATCAAGCGTTTTTCAATGATAGGGACGAGTGCGCCGAATTGTTCCAGAAGATTCGGGGCAGCGTAGCTGAGATAACGCCGCATGACGATCTCGAAGAAAGCAAAATCTTCAAAGATATGGCCTGCTAGGCCATGAAGGTAATTGGTCTGGTTCGACGTTAATTTTCCTCTGAGCTCGTTATTATTATTATTATTATTATTATTATATATATATATATATATATTTTTTTTTTGGTGACGATCTTCCTTGATTCAGTTCATAGGCGGATGTAATCGGTTAACGGGGAAGTATGATCGGAGATCAAAAGCGATATGGGATGCTGGCGTAAAGGCCGTCAGACAGTGCGATTAGGCTCATGCGAAGTGGGCCACTGAGGTGAGGAGATCGGAGCAGCTCGATCTTTACGTTTTAGAGTTGTCTACGAAGGTTAAGGAGCTCAAGGATGAAAATAGCCAGTTGGTCCAGGATCTCGACACGGTTAACATGAAGAAAGTCGAGCTCGAGAAGACCCTTGCTTCCGAAGTGGCGAGGTTAGAGGGATCGGTGTTGGAGAGTACTCAAGATGAACGGAAGAAAACCTGGGGAAAAGCGCGCAAAGCGTATGATGCTCGTCTTCAGAAGATCACGAGGTATCTCGAGGGTCGTAAGAAGGTTGATAAAGTGTTTCTGGAGTATAACCAGGCTAAAGGAACTCTTGAGAGTCTTCAGGTTCTCATAGCGGATGGAGTTCCTATTCCGGCTGATACAATAGCTACCTTGAAGGAATCTATTGCTGAGTACGAGGTCGAACTGAAGGTTAAGACCTTCCCCGATCTTACGGATGGCGATCTAGATCCTTCGTTGATTGAGATAGACGAAATCGGCGAAGAAACCGAACCTCAGAGTCTCAAGATCGTGGGCTACCTAAAACTCCTGAGTTGCCTGCAAATCTTGACAGCGAGCATGAGAACGATTTTGTCGACAATGAGCAGCCTCCAGTTGAAATTAATCAGTCTATTTGTGGTTCTGACGATCCTGAAGATGAACAAACCGTGGCTGATCGAGTCAAAGATTTAGCTGCGGGGCATTAAGTCCCCCCTGAACGATTTTTTTTTTTTTTTTTTTGCTTCGATGTATGTTGGCCCTTCGCGGCCCTTTTTTATGAAAATTATCCTTCTCATTTGCATCTTAAGTTTGCTTTTAAGAGCAAGGGCGATCTTGGTTTATTTATGTCGGGTAACCTGTTTTTAGGATATGCGAGACTAAGCTCGGCTTTTAAACTATATGTGCGATCTTTAGGTCGGCTTATCCTGTAAGATGCGAGACTAGGCTCGGCTCTTATGCTATTAGGTGTGAGTCCTAGCTCGGCCCACCTGTTAGCTTCTTAGATCAGATACGAATATGCGAAGATGTGTTCGGCGTTTTTATTCGGCTGATCTAAGACTTATCGCTGGACTGGGCCCGGCTTACGATGTGGATCATTTCCGCCAGAAATGGCTGTGGTTCTTGATTTTCAGGGCTAGCGCTCGACCTCCCGAATGATTACCAGCGGCTCCTTCATGGGTTTCTCTCATGACATCTACGGTTTCTACGCCGTTGAGGCATCCGAGTAAGGCACCGTAAGTATTCAAGCGGAAAAGGTCTCCACCAACCTGGGCGTAATGAGCACTTTTTCTTTTCATGTGTCGAGCTGCCCAACGGTCTGGAGGAACGTCTCCGTTATTGATGTAGAGTAGGATTTCTATCCTCTAGTATGTTTGATCGGCTATATTGGCTACATCGTCTTCTAAGGCGGGTTCGTATTCTATCGCCAGATGATCTACTGCTTCGTCGGCATTAGCTTGGAATTCGTTGATAAGGCAAATTCCTTTGGGTAGATCGATGATAGGTTTGTCGATGCTTTCGACCGGTATGACGTGTTGCTGATGTGGTTCAGAGGTAGATGCAAGTGCGGCAAGCGCGTCTGCCGACGTGTTATCGCTTCTTGGTATTTTTGTCAGGGTGAGGAACGCAAATTCCTTGGCAAGCTTTTTGACCACCTTGAGGTAGGAATCCATTCATTCGCTCATGGTCTCATAATCGCCATAATCGCTTAGAGCGGTGAGTCGCAGAAGGCTTTTACTCATTTCGCTCCAATTCCTCTGGTCAAACATAAACCGGCGATTAATGCTTCATACTCTGCTCATTATTCGAGGCTTGCAAAGCAAGTCGGAAAGATTGTTCCAGTATCTCTCCAGTTGGTGATTCTAGACATATTCCTACGCCCGACCTGCGTAGTGATGACGAGCCGTCGACGTATAGGAACCATTTTTCTTCGGCCAGGAGGTCGTTGCTGACTAGTTCGGGAGGAAGCTCGATCAAAAAATCAGCTAGCACTTGCGATTTTGCATTCGTTCGGTTTCGGTACTATATATCGTACTCACTTAGCTCAATTGCCCACTTCTCTATTCGTCCGGATTGGCTTGGGCTATGGAGGATGGTTCGGAGTGGTTGACTGGTTGGAACGATGATATAATGAGATTGGAAATATGGCCGAAGCTTTCTTGCCTATATGATGACTGCTAGCGCGAGTTTTTCCAAAGTCGGATATCTTGTTTTTGCTTCATCGAGTGTCTTATTGACGTAGAAAATTGGCTTTTTCTCTCCTCGGTCTTCCTTTACCAATACCCCGCTGACCGCCGAGCTGGAGATCGAAATGTAGAGGTATAAAGTGTCGCCTTCCTCTGGTTTTGCCAAGCTCGGGGGCGTGGATAGGTAGATTTTTAACTGCTAGAAGACTTCCTCGCACTTCTCGTCCCATTCGAATCGTTTATTTCCTCGGAGAAATTGATAGAAGGGTAGACATCGTTCGGTGGATTTGGAAATAAACCGATTCAAAGCCGCGATCATGCCTGTCAATCGTTGCACTTCACGCGTGTTCTTCGGGGGTGGCATGTCGATTATTGCTGTTATTTGCTTGGGATTGGCCTCAATTCCTCTATGAGTGACGATGTATCCCAAAATTCTCCTGATGTTACGCCGAATGTGCACTTCGTTGGATTCAGCTTTATTTGGAATTGGTTTAGGATGCTGAAGCAGGTTTGGAGATGGCCGATGTGATCTCCAGCTGTGAGTGATTTGACGAGCATATCGTCTATGTAAACTTCCATCGTTTTCCCAAGTTGTTCATCGAACATACAATTGACTAATCGTTGATAGGTCGTCCCAGCATTCTTCAGAACGAAAGGCATGACTTTGTAACAATAGGTACCCCGATCGGTTATAAACGCCGTTTTTTTCGATCGTCAGGATGCATCATTATTTGGTTATATCCTGAGTATGCATCCATGAAGGATAGCAGTTCGTTTTCGGCAGTTGCTTCTACTATTCGATCGATATGTGGTAAGGGGAAGCTATTTTTCGAACATGCCTTGTTGAGATCGGTGAAATCAACACAGATCCTCCATTTGCCGCTCTTCTTTTTGACGACCACGGGATTAGCCAACCAATCCAGATATTTTCCTACGGTGATGGATCCGGCTGCCGATATTCTTTCGACTTCGTCATTTACGGCCTTGGCTTTCTCAGGGCCGAGTTTCTGTCATTTTTGTTTGATCGGCTTGAAAGTTGGATCAGCGTTAAGCTCATGACGAGCTATGATCGGATCGATTCCGATCATATCACTTACCGACCACGCAAAGGTCAAAACATTCCGACGAAGGAGGCGGATGAGTTCAAACTTGATTTCATCCTTAAGTTCGGCTCCTATCCCGACACATCGTTCTGGATCGGTCTCGTCTATGTTGACTTGGACAATATGCTTGCGCTTTGGGTTGCTTTGAGGTGGGAGCTCGGTTTGAACCTTTGGCTCGATCATAAGACATGTTTTAGAACGCCAGTGGATCAAATTTCTCAGCTTATGCTCGGCGATTAAACATGTTCGGGACATCTCTTGGTTCCTCGAATCGTTTTAACTCCGCTCGGAGTAGGGAACTTGATGCATTGGTGGTAGGTTGATGGGAGTGCCTTCATGGCGTGTATCCATGGCTTACCTAGTATCACGTTGTAGATGGTTGGTTTATCGATGTCGACAAACTTGACCAGTTTGGTTGTTTTTGCTGCGTAAACTGGTAATCTTATTGTTCCGACCGTCATGGTGGTATCTCCGTTGAAACCCGTTAGTGGTTTGACGGATGGCTTGAGATGATGGTCGGTGAGTTCCATCTTGTCCAAAGTCTCCTTGAATATCAGGTTCACCGAACTGCCGGTATCTATCAAGACTCGCGAGATCTCACAATCGCCGATCCTCAGTTCAATTACGAGTGGATCGTTGTGCGGCGTATCCACTCCGCTTATATCGGCCTCAATGAAGTTTATCGCTTCGTTAGTGGTGCCCTTCTCCTGCCACTTCTGGGCGACTATAATCCTTTTTCCATACTTTTTGATGGAACGAATTGAATCTTTGCATGTCATGAGACCGCCCATTATCATGTTCACTCTTTTTCTGGCCGGTGGGGGCGTTCCTAGTCTGTCGTGGACATCACGGTTTCACTTAGGCTGTTCGGTACCCATTTTTTGTATGTTTGGTGGTGGAGGAAGATCCTCGTGATAAGACCTACGTCTATCTTCATTGTTGTCAGGTTGGTGACCTTCGTTTGATCGCGGCTCTTCATTTTGAATTGGGGAACGACTTGTGTCGCTGATCTCCCCCTTGCTGTATTTTGTAAGAAGATACTCTTTAAGTTGGCGACATCGAGATGTGGGATGGTCATAGCGTTTGTGAAAATCACAGTATGGGCGCTGCTCTCATTCATTTCGTATCCATTTGTTTGACTGCAGTTGTGATTGTGGCTCACCGATGTAATTTACATTTGCTCTTCTATATCGGTCGTTGTTGTTGCTGCGATACTCCTTATCAAGATGTTGTCGTGGCTCGCAGTATTCTTCATTTGCTTTGGTCGGCGGTGCTTTACTGGGTGGGCATTTTTTTACTGCATCCTCTTTTTCTTCTTCGTCCTCGATGTACAATACCGCTCGATGTAGCGCATCTTCTAGGGTCAGCGGTCTATCAAACTTGAGGCTATCACGGAACTTCATATCGTGCCGAAGGGCCCCCCATAAGGTTGGTATCGCCGCGTCATCGGGTACCGAGACTCGAGAAGCTATTGAGTTGAATCTTTTCATGAAAGATCGGAGGGTTTCTTTCTCTCCTTGTGCTATTGTATAGAGATCGGCACATGAGGTCGGATGCTGAAGGAACATGTGATATCGCTTGAGGAAAGCAGTAGATAGCGCATAATAACTATATATGGAATTCGCATCAAGCTTCGAAAACCATATCAGAGCGTCTCCGCTTAGGGTTTCTACGGAGAGTTGACAGTAACCGGCATCTCGCTCTTCGGTCGAGTAACGAGCTCGCCCCATTGCTATTCGGAATGCCATCACATGTTGTACGGGATCTGAGTCTCCCGTATATATTGGAAAATTCATTTTTCCAGGATTATGGACTAGATGGTTGGATATCCGACTTGTGAAAGGCGTATTATGTGTCTCTTTTAGCACGCGATCAATCTCTGGGGCCGAACTAGTTGCTCGATAAACTAAGGAGGTCATGGCCTGGAGCTTAGCGTTCATCTCCTCGATTTCTTGGTCCCGTCCAAGGGTTCTGGCCTGATAAAGGGGGGGGTCGGTGTTTCAACGTTCAAAGGACGTGTTCGGGTTTCAGTGTAGATCGGATGTCGAGATAAGTCGATCGGGGGAGATGGTTGATCGCTGAATAGGTTACGGCGCATGCGATGATGATCTTGTGTGGATTGACGCTCGGGAGTTTGGACCTCTTGTAGATCGTTTATTTGATCCTAATAAGTGGTTTGAGTTGCGGTTATTTGATCGAAGCGTGTGTTCGTCCCGCGAGTTAACTCGTCTATTCGTGCAAGAAGTGTTCCGAAGAGAGCTGGAACGTTGATTTGTTCGACGGTGGAGACGTCGCTGGCGAGTGGTATTTCTTGCGAAGTGTCGAACTCCGCGGTTGAGGTCGGCTTGTTGTCGTTTTTTCTGGTTTGGAAGCAGCTCAGGCCCGTTGGATCGGGGTGTTGTGGTTGTCGCGCTTGTCTTAACAGTGGGTAGCTGTCCTGACATCGTTGATTTGCTAGTTACCGAGTTACTTTTTGCGTGGAGAAATATCTCTGAGCCCCACGGTGGGCGCCAATTGTTGTATCGGTTAGGGCAACCGAGTAACTTGATTATAAAGTAAAGAGAAGGCTCGGAGATTTTCGATTATAAAGTCTTTGCTCGGCAGATATAACAAATGGCGTTGATCGGTAAAGTGTACATCGGTTGAATTAGCGAATAACGAACATAAATGAAATGAGATCGATAAATCTACGAACAACGAAAAGAATGTAATAAGGTCGGTTTTAAGTCTTCTTTCCCCAAAATTCCCCCCATCTTCATAATGAAAGTATACTACTATTTATACTAGAATTATTTTACGGTCGGGTAGGACAGATCAACAGTGGGACATGACAGGTTGTAGGTCGGGCAGAATGGGCTGACCGATCGTGCTTTTAACGACTTAGGTGACAATCCACCTCATTTTCTTTCAGGTCGTACGGTCGAGCTGGGCGCGCGAGATGGACTTGATCGGTGAGATGGGCCTTATTGACGAAATGAACCTTATTGGCGAAATGGACCGATCTTGATTAGAGAAAAGTTTTCAAAGGGATGTTAATCCCACCTCCAACCGATATAACATTGTATTGTTAAAATAAACTATAGGGATATATATATACGGATATTCGTTCCTCTTTTTGGTTTAAGTTTATTTTTCGTTTCAAAACTTGGAAGTTTTGATATATCCTCGTATTATTAAGGTTTGATATAGACAAAGTAAATTATGACTAATGCATAAAATTGTAACAATAAACTATAGGGAAGTTCGATCATTCCCGTTATTGGTTTAAGATTTTTGGTTTTTTCGGTTTCAAAACTTGGAAGTTTTGCTTTGGAAACTAAGTACCGTCCCAAACTGGAGCAAGCCATTTTGTAAATAGTAAATACATTTCTGCGTGAGTAATAAGTTTTATTTATCGATTTTAAACTATATATACTATTGCATGTGAGTTACGAAAATCGTATTTTTATTTATAAATGAATACAATCGTTAATTGATTACAATTAAAAATTAAAATAATCATACATGCGAAAGTAATGGTAAATGTAAACGTAATATTTATATTAAAACAAAAACCAATTAAACAATACCTTTTTATAAATATATCTTAAAATATATATATANATATATATCTTAAAAGTTAAAATTGTAGGAGCTTCTTCTGCGATGCTTTTGTACTGCGAAAAGCTGCAGAACAACATGTCTCTTTATTTACTTATTTAATTTTTTTTGGGTTTACTTTCCTTTTTTATTTTGTAAAATTTACTGTGTGTTATGCAAACTGCAAAGGCTTTCTTTTGGAGGAGTCTTTTTGCGACAAAAATAAAAATCACAAGAAAATTTGTCTTTTGGAAGAGTCCAAAGGTTAGGAAGAGAGTAGAGAACAGCAGTCACACTGTCGCTGTTCACAATCTTGGTTCTGATTAACACAATCTAGGAGGAAAGTTCTGGTTTACATTACTATTTCTTTTTCTGAAAAAATCTCATAAACACAAATGAGAATTTGTATGGATTTGTTTACTTTTAGTTGACAAAAAGAAGAAGATAATTTACCAAGTTTTTCCCCAATTGAGATTACTTGTGATTTTATAATTTGAGGTCACATAATAAACATTCAATTTGATATTGTAACATTTTACACAATCTCGTGCATTTTATTTCTACAAGGTTTTAGTATTATGCATCGTATAAACCAAGTTTACCTCCATTTTTTTCTAACTAAAACCAAAATACTTCACCTCCTCCCAACTCTTACAAGAATCATTAACAGCGTTTCACAAGACATTGTTTCACATAAAAGAAACCAATGTTCTAGGGGAAGAAAGCTGGAGAAATCAAGACCTTCGAATTTTGAAGGCAAAGGACTGTAATAACCTCATCAAAACTGGCGGAAATCGGTAAAACAACTGAACCGTGAGCCGAACCTTCAAGAGGAAGAAGATGTTCATCATTGTTCATCAATGAGAGAATTCAACTTCTTTCTGAATTCAGGAATCTTGTCTGCCTCCACGACCATCACTAGACCTGTCAGCTGATAATTCTTCATCTGCTAGAATCGCCATTATAACCAAATATTACAAACCAGAAACAATTGAATCAAACTTACGTGAATCCGGGGAAAGTATGTTGGCATTTAAGAGATAACTCACCTCTTGAGATGTAACGAGCTGTGAGTGCATAGGGAATGTGAAGGACGAAGAGCTAAGCTGCAATGCGTTTTTTCAACGAGTCTTTACAGAATATTATGTTCTTTTCGCACGGGAAGTCGAGTAAGTAATGTGAGAATATGTACCTCGAGAAAAATTTAATCTTCAGGCTTAAGGACTGTTTCCTCGTTGTCTTCTTCAACACGACGAGGTTTTTTCTGCTTAGGATTCTTCAACTATATAACCAAGAACCATATGGTCCATATCACATTGTTATTACAAGCAAGCTTATTCGAGAATCGAATATCGAATAAATACATTGAAAAAACACAAATTACCTTGTAAATCTTGGTGACTAGAATGTATGACTTGAAGCGGAATGACCCCCTAAGCTCTTCTGTTGGCTATAAAACAGAAACTTAATCGTAAGAATTTCATTGCTCGTAAAAAAAGAAGTTACCTAAAGTTTATTTTAAAGATCAAACCTCGTCTTCAGTAGCCCATGAGACTTCATCAAACAATCCATCATACAATGGAGGAAGGAGTTGAGGAGGAAGATTCATCACTCTTTGAGATACCAATAAACCAACATCTTTTTCTCTAAGAGAAGTTCTAGACCACTCGCTATATTATTATCCTAACAAACTCTAAGAAGAAACTCTTTTAGCTCTCTAAAGCACTTATTGTCCTGAACATAAAAATAGACATACAATAGTTAATACGTCACATACCGCAAATTACAAAAACAAATGCAAACAAACAACTTTGAACATTAAAATTACTTCAACAAGCTTAACAATCAAATGACGAAGGAAGCTTCACAAAAGATGAGATCGTATACAGCGCATAATCAAGTGGATCATTATGCACAGATAAAAGTAAGATAACTTAACAAAGGTGAGTTTACATGACTTGCCTTGTATCTTGCCAAGTTAAGAGCAGTGACAACAGAAAATAATGCCTCATCCTCATCATCTGCTACTTTGACTACAGTTCCTACCGTTGTTTGATCCAATATCAAATCCACAAAACCACTCAAATCCCACTCCTTGTCATCGAGATAGTTTTGTAAGAGGATCTTGACTCCATGAAAGTTTGTAGCTTTAGGGTCGAAGAACTCAAAATCTGCTTGGACGTCTCCCTTCAAAGATCAAGCATAGAAACAGAACGGTGAATAAAGACCTAACAAAAAGGTAGACGAAAAACAACAGAAGTGTAAATTATCGCTTACCTGAGAGTCTTCTTCATCAGAGGATTCCAACAATTGTTCTTCTTTCCCATTTTTAGATAAATTAGGGATCTTTTCGTCTACAGAAATTAGATTGAGACATACTCATCAGGCCGTTACAATGTTCTGAAATACAAAGTCTCAACCTAAAGTTTTTACTAACCAAAAGACATCTCTTCAGAACATTGACAATCTTTAGGATGAGGCAATCTACGCCTAGCCGTTGAAGCAAAGGCAAGTGACCGCATAAACGGTGAAAACGCTAAAGGTTGATGCTTTGAAAATCTTCTCCCTGATGGCCTACGAGGCATCTATTCAAATTCGAAACTGACAAAAACGTCAGCTTAGTTTACCAAAACCTATGCAAACCGCTGAATTGAGTTCAAGGAACTGTAATTATTACTTCATCAGAAGAAAAGAATACGAGATTCACTAGACTAGTATACGAGAAATCGATGCCGACGATATTACTTACCTTCAAATTGAGAAGCTGAAAAAGATGGGTTTTAATTGAGAAGCTGAAAAAAGATGGGTTGAAATTGAAAAGCTTTTAGTTCTTGTCGGCTTAAAGTCGGAAGACTTACCGACGGTTGAGCGAGATGAAACACCGGTAAGAGAATCGGCGGCGAGAGACGAGCCAAGAACCTACTAAAGAAACGGCTTCATACACTTAAGTAAATAGCCTAAACCGAATGGTTCAATAAAATTAGTCTGTACCAGATTATTTTTCTTATCTACCGTACCGGGACGGTTCGGGTGTAAATGTTCACATTTTATTTTTTATTTTCTTTGTTAACAACATAAGTATTCCAAAAGCCCAATCTCTGTTTCCCTTTTGACTTTTCTTTGGTGATTAGGCCTTGTTATGCAAAGAAAGCTACAAACTTTGACAAATTAGAAATTCTGGAGATTTTTAACCAAAGTATGAAGTCATGTAGAAGAGTGATGTTGAAACGTGGTGCAGGCAACAGTAAGAACAACAGTTAAGGTTTGGTGTAATGGGCAGCTTTTGAGAAGTCAGTGTGTGTGTCTTTAGTCTTCAAGGTTTCTGTGAACATTCACATGGTCAAAAACCAGTTTTACAGCTCATTCGTTGAATAATGAATGTAGCTCTCATCAACTGGTTCAAGATACGATGACTAGATATTTGAGCTTATTGGTGTAGTCTTCACCGCAAATAAGTGCACTTTGTTCTGCTCATAAGATCCGATCGATTAACCAATAAAAAACTGTAAAAAAAATTATTTCTTTTATAGTTGTGACAAAACGAAAAGCCAACTTAGCAAATTAGAACTTTTGGTTTCATTCGGTTTAGTACATGACACTTGTTGGAACAAAAAAAAAAAAAAAAACCCCCCGAAATGACGTAGGAGAGCCAAGGAAGGAAACAAAAAGGTTTGTTAAGAAGAAATTTAGGAAGTGAAAGTTAGTGTCATTCACATGCTAAAACATGTGATCTCTTCGTAGATCTTTTGACTAAAACCAACCACCAATTAAGTCCCGAAATATTAATATTTTTGTTTCTTGTGTGATTGCATGATAAATGTGAGGTATCGTATGCGTTATGCCTACTGATTATGCATTGCGTGTTAAGGTCAAACATCTTTTTTGCCAATACGACGTTACCGTCGAATCTACTGAAAATGCCGGAAAGCTAAACTAGACGATAGTGTTTTTTCTTTACAGTAAGTACAGATATTTGTTTCCTTCCACATTCAATAAATCAATAATCATGCTTATGTTAAAAATTAATGTTTCAATAAAAATAATAATTAGACTGTTAGCTGGGATTTTCAATGCATGCATATAACTTTTTCTACTATGGGGTTGTTCTTTTGTTAATCCAACAATTGCGTCTAGATGCAGATACGAGATACAATTCGTTTTTGTCAAATTAAAAACTGCATCTGAATGTAAAAATTGGATGCAAAATTAAATGCTTCCAAAATAAGTGGATATTTTGGATGCATTTGAAATTAGAGTTTGGATACACAAAGTACATCCAAAATTATAAAAGTTTAAAATATCCTCATTTACAATCAAAACTTAAAATATTTATCCTACCAAAAAATAAAATTTAAATTATTTATATTTTATTATTTTCAAGAAAAAAAATTTGTCATTATAACGGAATTGCAAAATTCCACTAAAACTACAAAATAGCGGTTTCCCGCAAAATAGGGGTTTCTCACCAAAACCGCAAAATAGCGGTTTCCACAAAAACCGCAAAATAGAGTTTTCCCGTAAAAACTTCAAAATAGCGATTTCCCGCCAAAACCACAAAAAAACAGTTTCCCACCAAAATCGCAAAATAGTGGTTTCCCGCAAAACCGCAAAATAGCGGTTTCCCGCCAAAACCGCAAAATAGTGGTTTTCCGCCAAAACCGCAAAATAGTGTTTCCCGCCAAAACCGAAAAAAACAATTTTTCGCCAAGATCACAAAAAAGCGGTTTTGTATGTTAGTAATGTGTTTTTAGATTATTTTTTTATGTATTACTTTTAAATTTTTTTTATGTATAACAATATTTTAAGATTTATTTTGTTTTTACTGCATTAAAACGTTTATTTATTTATTGTTATTTAAAGTTTTATAAAAAAAATATTTTCTTAAATATAATTATTTCATTAAATCGAATTTTATAAGTTATTTAAATATTAATTTGATAACTATTTAGGTGTAAATATATTTTAGATTAAACAAATTGTTATAAACATAAAACATATCCTTTTTAGTCATTTGATTTTAAAATGCATCCAAATAAAATATGTAAACACACAAACAAACATAACTGCATCTAAATGCAATTTCTAGATGCAAAAACTAAACACATAAACGAACTGCGTCTGGATGTTGCGTCCAGATACTCTGTCTAGATGCAGTTTCTAGACACGGCACCCAGATTTACAGACGAACATGGCCTCTATTCAAGGTTTTATCTCTACCGTTAGAGAATTATCTTCTTTCAAAAATATGAGTTCAGAGACAAATCATTTTGAGTGATTAACTAGCTAGTCCTTGGAACTACATCTAAATACTAAAATAAAATAAATATAGACGGTTTTGATTGGTCTGAGTGAAATTCAATAAAATGCAACAGAGGATTCAGATTGGTGCATGCAGCTTCTTTTTTTTTTTTTTTTTTTTTTTTTTTTCATGCAGCTTCAAACAATTGTTTCTTCTTTTTTCAAGCAAACTTCATTACTCTCTCTCTTCCTTTAAAACCCCTAGCCATTCACCACTTCTTCACTCACTCTCTTTATCTCGCTATATCTCTTACTACATATAAAGAGAAAATGAAGATGTATATGATGTTGATGAGCTTTTTGGTTTTTGCCGGTTTCTACACCGGCGTTGGGACCGGTCAGCCTCTTGTACCGGCTCTAATCATAATGGGAGATTCAGTTGTCGATGCCGGTAACAACAATCGTCGCAGTACCCTCGTCAAAGCCAATTTTCCTCCCTACGGACGCGACTTCTTCGCCCACAATGCCACCGGCCGTTTCTCTAACGGAAAACTCGCCACCGACTTTACCGGTTCGAACCAGCCTAATTCACGTTTATACTATAACATCTTTCTTTTTGAATAGGCTCTGATCAGTAGTCCACAAAATGGTTCAAAGATTCCATTTCTCTTAGTTCTTCCGTTTTTTCTTTATAATTTCGTAATTCTGTATTTAATTAATTTGGATCCATAATTTCTTACTTCAATTTTTCTTGCCTTTTTGTTTGGTGTTGAGCAGCTGAGTATCTAGGGTTCACTTCTTACCCGGTGGCGTACCTTAGCCAAGAAGCAAATGGGACAAACTTGTTAACCGGAGCCAATTTCGCCTCTGGTGCTTCCGGTTTTGACGACGGAACTGCCTTATTATACGTACGTACGTAATTAGAGTTCTTGAGTTTAAACCCGGTTTAATCCGGGTATTAATTAGTTATCCGGAATGATATAACATATATTATGGTTTATCATATGTTTTGTTGTGTAGAACGCAATCACATTGAACCAACAGCTGAAAAACTACAAAGAGTACCAAAGCAAGGTGACGAGCATGGTAGGGAGAGACAGAGCGAACAAGATATTCGCAGGCGCGATTCATCTTCTTAGCACCGGATCAAGCGATTTCCTTCAAAGCTATTACATCAATCCGATCCTGAACCGGATTTTCACGCCAGATCGATACTCAGATCGTCTCATGAACATTTATTCCACCTTTGTCCAAGTAAATAATACTAATCCCACAACGTACCAATGTTTCATTCTACCGGTTTACTCTGAGTTTCTACAACCGAAGGTCGAAAATTGAGCTTTTTGTGGCAGAATTTGTATGGTTTAGGGGCTAGAAAGATTGGAGTAACGACTTTACCGCCGTTGGGTTGTATACCGGCGGCGATAACGATGTTTGGTGGAGCCGGGAACAATACGTGCGTCGAAAGATTAAACCGGGACGCGGTTTCTTTCAATACAAACTCAACAACACGTCTATGTACTTAATCAATAAGCTTCCCGGTCTAAAATTGGTAGTCCTTGACATCTATAATCCTCTCTTGAGCATGGTCATGAACCCTATCGAGAATGGTACGGTAATTTGACATTCCTTTCTGTTAATCCGGTTAAATTTTTAACCGGTTCACCAGACAAACCATAGGATTTCTTCAAAAAATACCCTAAACTTCTCCCAATCTTTAAGAAAGCCCAACATTAACCTTTAGACGACTAACACCAACAGTCTTTTGTTTGTTCATGAAAATGTTTTAATATGTTTTTTTTCTTCTAATGTAGGGTTTTTTGAATCAAGAAAGGCTTGTTGTGGAACCGGAACAATGGAAACTTCGTTCCTGTGCAATGCAAGATCGGTCGGTACATGTTCGAATGCTACAAATTACGTGTTTTGGGACGGTTTCCATCCATCTGAAGCAGCCAATCGTGTTCTCGCAAACAGTCTTCTTGTCCAAGGAATCTCCCTCATTTCCTAAACCTACTTTTATTCCAAATATTGATTCAAACAATAAGTATGATGTAATGGAAAATACATAGATATATGTGAAATAAATCACATAAAATATATAAATCACAACGAACACAAAAAAAAATCATAACATATGACAATATTTTATCATCACCATTTTTATTGCCATTTATGTGATTTCTGATATATATAATTACTGATTCACTCCAAAAAGTAAGTTTGACGGGCATCTTTGGTAAGATCGATAATATAGGGGAAAATGTATATGTTTTCAGATATTATAGGGACCTTAGTTAAATTTCGTCACTACAAAATCGAACCAGTTGGTCTTCTAAAGTAAAATAAGACAAGCGAAGGTTTATCCAAGGCGATTTAGCGCCCCAGCGCTCTAAATTCATTCATGTCCACCGTTAATCATCACTGCCTCCTCAATTTTCCTCATATTTCACCGCCGGTTTATCGGCCGAAACTTCTTCTGCCTCCGTTATCTCTTTCTTCTCGCTCGCTCAATGGAAAACCTGAGCGCCTCTTTTCCCTCTCTGCGTCTCTGTCTCTTTCACCAGTAACCATCCATGAGCGTTCTTCCTCATCTTCTTCTTCTTTCGAAAGTGAAGAAGCGGAAGAGATTGAATCTGTTGTCGATGGGATTTTCTATCTGCTTCGCTTGTCCGCTCAGCACCACGACGTCGAGGTAACAAAAGCCGTGCACGCTTCGTTTCTAAAGCTTAGAGAAGAAAAAACCAATCTTGGAAATGCCCTAATCTCTACGTATCTCAAGCTAGGTTTCCCTCGCGATGCTTTTCTCGTCTTCGTCTCGCTGTCTTCACCAACGGTGGTTTCTTACACAGCTCTCATCTCGGGGTTCGCCAGATTAAACCTCGAAATTAAGGCCCTTAAGCTTTTCTTCAGGATGAGAAGCGAAGGTATTATCCAGCCTAATGAGTATACTTTTGTCGCGATTTTGACTGCCTGCGTGAGGATTTGTCGATTCTCACTGGGTATTCAGATTCATGGTTTGATAGTCAAATCAGGGTTTCTGAATTCTGTGTATGTTGGTAATTCGGTTATGAGCTTGTACGCTAAGCACTCTGGGTCTTCGAGTGATGATTTGCTTCAGTTGTTTGATGAAATCCCTCACAGAGATGTGGCTTCGTGGAACACTGTGATTTCGAGTTTGGTGAAAGAGGGCATGTCTGATAAAGCTTTCGGTTTGTTTTATGAGATGAACAGAGTCGAAGGAGTGGGGGTTGATAGCTTTACGCTTTCAACGCTTTTGAGCTCTTGTACTGATTCCAGTGACTCAATGAGAGGCAGAGAACTTCATGCTCGTGCTTTTAGAGTCGGCCTAAAGCAAGAGTTGAGTGTGAATAACGCTCTAATTGGGTTTTATGCTAAATGTGGGGATATTAAAAAGGTAGAGAATTTGTACGAGATGATGAATGTGAGAGATGGCTTTACTTTGACGGAGATGATCAAAGCTTACATGACATTTGGAATGGTGGATTCTGCTGTCGAGATGTTTGAGAAGATACCTGAAAAAAACATTATTACCTATAATGCTCTAATGGCTGGGTTGTGTAGAAACGGCCATGGCTTGAAGGCACTAAATTTGTTCACTGAAATGCTGCAGAGAGGTGTTGAGTTGACGGATTTCAGTTTAACAAGCGCCGTGGACGCTTGTGGTTTAGTTTCAGAGAAGGAAGTAAGCGAACAGATTCACGGGTTTTGCATAAAGTTTGGATGTGCTTCGAATCCTTGTATCCAGACAGCATTGCTTGATATGTGCACAAGGTGTGGAAGGATGGCAGATGCTGAGGAGATTTTTGACCAGTGGCCTTCTAATCTGGATAGCTCGAAGGCAACGACGTCAATAATCGGTGGCTACGCTCGGAACAGCTTACCTGAAAAGGCTTTATCTCTATTCCATCGCACTCTCTGTGAAGAGAAATTGGTGTTGGATGAAGTTTCGTTGACTTTGATTCTTGCGGTCTGCGGGACATTAGGGTTTCAGGAAATGGGTTATCAGATCCATGGCTATGCTCTTAAAGGTGGTTACTTTTCTGATGTGGGCTTGGGGAATTCTTTGATTAGCATGTACTCGAAATGCTGCTACTCTGATGATGCCATAATGGTTTTCAACACTATGCTAGAACACGATGTTGTATCTTGGAACAGCTTGATTTCTAACTACATCCTTCAAAGAAACGGTGACGAGGCACTGGCTCTATGGTTGAGGATGAATAAGGAAGGTATCAAGCTTGATACAATCACCCTCGCTCTTGTTATTTCCGCGTTTCGGTATAGAGAGTCAGATAAGCTTAGTAGCTGCCGTGATTTATTTCTCTCCATGAAGACTATCTATGACATTGAACCAACAACTGAACATTACACTGCATTCGTTGGCGTTCTGGGTCATTGGGGTCTTCTTGAAGAAGCAGAAGACACAGTAAACTCGATGCCTTTTCAGCCGGAGGTCTCTGTTTTGAGATCTCTGCTCGATAGCTGCAGAGTCCATTCGAACACAAGCATTGCGAAGCGGGTAGCAAAGCTTATACTATGCACAAAACCCGACAACCCGTCTGAATACATCCTCAAATCCAATATCTACTCAGCTTCCGGACTCTGGCATCGCTCTGAGATGATTAGAGAGGAAATGCGGGAAAGAGGCTACCGGAAACATCCTTCTAGAAGCTGGATAATCCATGAGAACCAAGTACATTCGTTTCACGCGCGTGACACATCCCACCCGCAAGAGAAAGACATATACAGCGGGTTGGAGATACTGATAATGGAATGTCTGAGAGCTGGATATGAACCAGACACAGAGTTTGTTCTTCAGGAGGTTGATGAGTTTATGAAGAAGAGTTTTTTGTTTCACCACAGCGCGAAACTCGCCGTGACTTATGGCATTCTCACGAGCAATAATCGGGGAAAGCCGGTCCGGGTTGTGAAGAATGTGATGCTATGTGGTGATTGTCACGAGTTCTTCAAGTACGTTTCTGCAGTGGTCAAGAGAGAGATAGTTTTGAGAGACTCTTCAGGGTTTCATCGTTTTTTGAATGGAAAGTGTTCTTGTAAAGATCTCTGGTGAATTACAACAGGGGCTTCAAGTTGTTATCGCAAATTGGTTTGTAATGTTTCCGTTGATATACAGTAATAATAATAGTTGTAAGTTGTTAATGTACGAGAGTTTTGGTTGGGGCAGGGTGGAAATTAATAGAATTGAAAAGTTTGGGGTAAAAAGGGAAATAATGAGAAGTTTGCATGTGAGAAGTAAAGAGAGAGTGGAAAGATGACGCTTGGCACGAGGGAGCAACCACTTATTACCAAATGTTATTCTTCAATTCACCTTCCTTAAATTCTCTCTTCTTCTGCTACTAAAACCGAAAGCAAAAAAGCAAATTAAGAAAAGAAAAAACTCTTCTTTAATTTGATTCTTCGTCTTCTTCTTCTTTCTTTATAATCTTCTTCTCATAGAAGAGAATTAAGAGAGAGAGATGGGAGATGAAGATGTTGATGGGAAGTGTAGAATCATGTCCGCGTGTTCCTCAGCTAAACTCTTTCTCTTCATGGTTCCTCTTGTTCTCGTTTCTGGTTTCGTCTTTGTAAATATTGGTCCTAAAAATCCGACATCTTTCTTAACCTCTTTATCCACTAATCATCTCTCTCCGCCTCTTCTTCCTTCTTCTCCATATCTACCTCCGGCGCCGGCACCATCTCCTACGCAGGCGGCGACGGGATTGTCGTTGCCAGCATCATCTTTATCGACTAAACTGGAATTTGTTCAGGTTAAGAAAATTACTTAGGAATATCAAATTATTCCTTTCTTCTTTCTTCATCTTTGCATGTCTTTTCTTTTTGTTCTGCTTTTTTATTTATTTATTTATTTTCTAATTTTACATTCTACCAACAAATATTTATTTTAAAACTTATGTTTCAAATTCCGTGGTGCAGTCAACTGTAAAAAAAAAAATCATTTTGTCAACTGTAAATTTTAATTGGTTTTATTGAGGATGAGGAAACCGGTCGGCAAAACCGCAAATTAATGAAACAAAGATTATTGAGAAATGTTTTATGATATGTGTGCGGTCGGGTGGTCTAAACTTCAACTAATTACACATGTTAATTTAATTATATATATTTTTATACGTACATAATCATCTAAAGATATTAAATATATTGAAACAGGGTGATTATAATCGGACAGTTCGATTGAAACCGATCAACATTACTTCAGTGAGTAACAACGTCACTTCTACGGCATCATCGGAACTAATTAAGAAAAGAGTTATGAGCAATTTAGAGAAAATCGAATTCGAACTACAAAAGGCTCGAGTCGCCATTAAAGCCGCTTCGATGGACGATCCCGTGGACGACCCGGACTATGTACCTCTTGGTCCTATGTATTGGAATGCCAAGGTCTTTCATCGGTAAGTTATAAGATTTTTTTTTGGTCAATTTTTTTTAAGAGAGAAAGAATAATTGTGATTACTGTCTTTTAATTAATATCTATGTTGAATAACATTGTTGAAGTTACAACATCTAGGTTCGCTAAGAATTTGTTTGCATTAAAGTATAGTCAAACGGCTTGGAACTATGAATTTATTGGTTCGCTTAGATCGAATTTAATTGAAATAAATTTCAAGTCAAACGGGTTGGAATTGATTTTTACTAAAAGTGGTGAAGAGACCTGGCAGGGAAGTTTCTATTAAATTTGAATATTACTACGTTTCATATATAGTGGGTTTTATATTAAGGTTAAGCTGTTTTATAATTTTGTCGAGATTGAGATCATTTATGAGTGTGTGGTACAATGGTAGATGATTTGCTCCATATCATATCATGATTGTATGTCCAGAATATTGTAACTCTCAATAGTTAAGAACTTTATGCTACCATAGGTCCACAGATTTCATCGGGAAACCTATATTCGAAAAGTTACTAAAACTGTATATTATGTAGTATGTACTAATGCATGTACCTTGGTGATGAAATTATTACATACCTTATATAGTTTGTTTTACTAAATTAAAAAATGCATGAGATTTTTGCTGTCACATCTTGTATGCTTACGACAAGAAAAGTATCACATATCTTGATGTTTTTTGGGGGGGGAATTAATTAGACTTCATACTGGCCTATCTTATATGGTTTAGTAAAATAAGGTAGCGTTTTGTTAAATCGATCTTGAAATCGATCTTGAAAACCAGATAAACGTAGACAGTTGATACGAGACTACTGTCAGTTTGCGTACTATGTTGATTAAGAAATATTACAAAGTTTAAGTCTGTTAAATCCAGGTTAGAGAGGACCGTATACAGATCCTTGTAGGGTAGAATAGAGTTTAAGGAGCTATATATATAATATTATACTGTTATATGCATAAATTTAGAGAATGCTATAATATTTTGGCATGAAGATTCCTAACATGACGGCCACGTGTTTAATTATGCTTGTTATCTTATCCGTATTGAATTACTCAGGAGCTACTTGGAGATGGAGAAACAATTCAAGATATTTGTGTACAAAGAAGGTGAGCCACCGTTATTCCATGATGGTCCATGCAAAAGCATATACTCTATGGAAGGAAACTTCATCTACGAGATGGAAACAGATACCCGTTTCCGTACCAATAATCCCGACAAGGGTCACGCCTTTTATTTACCCCTTAGTGTCGTCAAGATGGTAAGATATGTGTATGAACGCAACTCCCATGATTTCAGTCCCATCCGAAAAACCGTTAGGGATTACATCGATCTTGTGAGCGATAAGTACCCCTATTGGAACCGCAGCATCGGAGCGGACCATTTCATACTTTCTTGCCACGACTGGGTATGCTAACGTTATATATTTCAGCGTTATTAGGTGTATAACTTTCACTTAGTTAATTACCGTTGTAATCTTGGAATTTTTTGTTGTATAGGGTCCTGAGGCAAGTTTCTCTCATCCTCATCTTGGACAAAATTCGATCCGAGCTCTATGCAATGCCAACACGTCGGAGAGATTCAAACCGAGAAAAGATGTGTCAATACCCGAGATTAACCTACGGACAGGATCCTTAAAAGGATTAGTCGGTGGTCCGTCACCTTCCAGCCGTCCGATCCTTGCCTTCTTCGCAGGAGGTTTACACGGACCGGTTAGGCCGGTTCTGCTCCAGCATTGGGAGAACAAAGATAATGACATCAGAGTCCACAAATATCTCCCTAGAGGAACGTCTTATTCGGACATGATGCGGAACAGCAAGTTCTGCATATGTCCAAGCGGTTACGAGGTTGCAAGCCCGAGGATCGTCGAAGCGCTTTACTCAGGTTGCGTCCCGGTTCTGATAAACTCAGGCTACGTTCCTCCGTTCAGCGACGTGTTGAATTGGAGATCGTTCTCGGTGATCGTTTCCGTAGAAGACATACCAAATTTGAAGACAATCTTAACGTCGATATCGCCGAGACAGTATCTAAGGATGTACCGGAGAGTGTTGAAGGTAAGGCGACATTTTGAGGTGAATTCTCCGGCTAAGAGATTTGATGTGTTTCATATGATTCTTCATTCGATTTGGGTAAGGAGATTGAATGTAAGGATCCGTGAGGTCTAAGTTTATGGGTCGGCTTGATTTTTGTTTGTTTGGGGGTGTGAAATTAAAATAATTGAAACGTCCGGGAATTGTTCTTGTAAATTATAGTTTGACATTTTGTGTTTTTCATATCTTCATTAATTTTGAAATAAACAAATAATAATTATATATTGCATATTTGTTTATTTCTTGAAATTATAAAATAGCTCAAGGACATTTAAAGAAACAAAAACAGCTAATGCATTGAAATACCGTGACTATTGAGCGGGTAATTAGTTACCTTTTTGGTTTTTCTATATACATATATATATATATATATATTCTGGTGATTAATTAGTTTTAATTGAATTGTTTTAGTTATTACCTATTACAAATGTAGAAATAGTTATATAAATACTTGACAAAAATATATAAATATAAATATATATATATATATATATATATATATGTGTTACAAGTTTGGGCTCAGCTAAACTGACCTCTGAATGGGCCAAAACCAGTAACGATGGGTCCACGAAAAAACACTAGTGGTAGATTCGTAATATTGTATTCACCTGAAGGCTTTTACGACATTAATTTATGGGAAAACGACGTATTTCCACCTCAAGTTATTCATATAGTTGTAGATCCACCCGAACTTTGAACCTCGACACAGATCTACCTAATTCGAAAGTTTCAGACGTATTTCCCCATAATTTAAAACATCGAAACCTATTTACACACAGACCATGATTTAGGTCGGTTTACGACGGTTTACGATTTATACCGGATATTAAACCAAAATTAAATCAAATTACAACCCGATCCAAAAAACCAACCCGACCCGATTTATTTTTCTTCTTCACGCGGTTACAATTATCGATTGTGTGATCTTCTATCTCCTCTTAAATTAAACGCTTCTTCTTTTTTTTTCTTTTTTTTTTGAATTGATTCTCTTCCACTTCATCTCTTTCAATCACAATCTGGGTTTTGTATTGAAGGTGGATTCATTGTTCATCATAGAGTGAGAAAATCAAAATTTTTTTCTTCAGACATTTCAAGAAAATCAGAAAAAGGAAAAAAAAATATGTAGTGGATCCATTTTAGAAAGGGGATTAAGAAATTACAACCGAACCAAAGATTACCACAGTATTAAATAATCAAAATTCATATTTTTCAGAAGATTCTGACTCCCCGACTTCTTCCCCACCAGCACCGATCGCCGCCTGATTCATCGTCGCCGCCGGCGACTCCTTCTAACCTGATTTCTTCAATTGAATGAGCTCTTGGTGGAGTGATGAACCCCATCGATCTGAGCTTTTTCTTCTCAATCGTCATCCTTAACATCGCCCCACTGTTTCTTCTCCGTCGCGGAGGATGAAGATGACACCGTCTCCGTCTCCCTACACTTCCGCTTCGCCGGCGATTCCTTCCCTTCCTCCGCCGCCTCCACCTTCTCCTCCTTCCTCTCAGCCGCCGTGAGTGGAGATAACCCTTGGTCTAATGACAGAATCTGCTTACAACTCCCTAATAAAAAAATCAATTCAAGCTGATGGTCCGCTAAAGAATTTAATCGGAATTTGAAATCAATATCAGAATTAAGGAATTAAAAATAATCAATTTGAAATCTCAGTGACGCTCGCTTGAATCCCCCTTTCCCTTTCAATTCGTACAGCACCTTGATCGTGTCTTTCCCTTTCGATTCGTACAGCAACAAACAAAACAAAACAAAACAAAATTTAAAAATCGACCCCCACGAGTCTTAGATCCACCTAATTACGAAGAAGAAGAAGAATCAATTCAAAAAAAAAAAAAAAAGAAGCGTTTAATTTAAGAGGAGAGAGAGAATATCAAACAATAGGGAAGAAGAAGAAGTGTCGGGTGGGTTGGGTTTTTTTAAATCGGGTCGGGTTTGGTTGTAATCATGTTTAATTTGGTTTAATATCGAATTTAGGTGGTTAATGGTAAGCAGTAAACCGAATAAAACCGGGTTTATGTGTTTTGAGGTTTGGAACTTTTATTTGGTGGAGATATATGTTTTAAACTTTCAAATAAGGGGGAAATACGTCTGAAACTTTTGATTTAGGGGGATCTGTGTCGAGGGGCAAACTTCGGGTGGATTTACAACTATATCAACAACTTGAGGTGGAAATACGTCGTTTTCCCTTAATTAATTCGTGAACGCTTCGGCGTTTTGAGCCTCAGGAGTCGGAAAATCGACGGCGACGGAGCAGCAGCCAGCAGCAACAATGGCGTATGGTTCTCAAGTAATTCCTCTTCTCCACTCTCCAGCAGCAACAATGGCGAGTCAACAGTAATAATTTCAAAATACAAAAAAAAACTTCCACACTTAGTTTCTAGAGCGGAAAAACGAATCTCAAACTTTTGAGAAAAAGCGACGTTTCTACTTTTAGAACAGCTGAGCATGGTTCCCAAGAAAAACATAAGAACATCTATGATCTATCAGTATCCCACTAAATAAATAAAAAAATCAATAAGAATTTTCATCTTTTAATTACATCGATTTCATGAAAGAATAATATAACTTAAAACACTTTTTTATATAAAAAAATAACTAGAAGAATTTTAGGTAAAACTCAAGTCTCCGTTACGTATGAAAATTCAGGTATTCTCATTACCGAATACGTCTACCGTCCTCAAAGAAGAGCTTAAAACACTTGAGAATGAGGAAAAACGTTAGACGCTAAACCCTTTTCAAAACGTTTAATTAATGTAGGAGTATTAAATCACATTTTAGCTAAGAGATTCATCATAGTCTTTTGCTATGAACATGTTTACGTGTTTAATTAGATTGCATATAGTATATGGTGATCACAAGAGTTAATAGCCTAGTGACATTTTCATAATGTCACCTCCAACTTAGCCTACGTTCTAACTCCTAGTACAATGGATGTTAAAATGTTTTGAATACATTTATAAATCGATCGATTTATAATACATAAAAATAATATATAATAAAAAGATCGGTTTATAAATGTATTAAAAAACCAAATTCTTATGATCGAGTTTTCAATAAACCGTATACAACAATTCATCAGGAAACTCTAGATTTATCGAATGCAAATAATGAAATTGTTCACCGCTCCTTCCAACTTTTGTCTTATTCACGTACGAAAACAAATAATGAAATCTCTCTGTTCCACATACATTTTGATTTGAATAAATTATTTTTCTTTGGTAAAATTGAATAGATTATTTGTTCCTTAGGGCTCTTAATTTTCTGATTTTAATGCTTTTATATAGTTGTAATAAATTATGTTACGAACCAGAAAGTAACTAATCGGCCGGAATGATCATGGCTATCAATTCACAAATTAATTAGAGCCTTCGAAACGACAAAATAACATTTTGATACGATACGGTCAAACAAATAAATTAAAATCCCCATACGAACTTTTAACAGAGATATATACTCAGAAGGATCAGGAGAATCCATCCGTTGTTATTGTTTTTTGGAACTTTTCAGAAATAATTTCGTTAAAAATTCTCCTTTTTGTTATCTAAAAGATTTCACAATAATAGAGATTTTTTAAAATTAACTATCAATTAATATTTAGATTTTTTTATATTAATACTAAAAAGTACCATTATAGTTACTAGAGATGTATAACAAAAAAAAAAAAAAAAAATTGAAAATGAGTAATTTTTTGGTTTTTGTTTTTAGCGTCTTACTTGATATGTTGATTTCAAAACGAGTTTACAAGAAAATAGTAATACCACAAACTGTAAAATTGGTTCAGATTTGATTCTTCGGTTTACAAGTCCAACATCTTAGCAAGTTTGGGCTTAGCTTTACTGAATCAAAGGCTTTGAATAGACCCAAAATAGTAACGATGGATCCAATCAAAAACAATAGTGGTAGCTTCGTAATATTTCTAATCACCTATGGGCTTTTACGTCATAATATCATGTTGAATACGTGATAGACGTTTAGCTGCTTCGCGCCTCCGAATCTTGACGACGACGGAGCTGCAGCAACAATGGCGGATGGTTCTCAACTAATTTCTCTGTCTCTGCCGCTTTTGGTCGCTCTGTTTCTGTTTTCTGGGGATTTCGAAATCTGATGTTTTATCAAATCTGAGACACTCATTGGGATACACAAACATTGGGATCCATTATCCATATTAATCTGCTCAACTTTTGTTTTTTTATTTAATTTCTTTTGTTTGAAGTAAAAAAAAACAAAACATTTACTTCATTGTACAGAAGATTTCACGAAACCCTTCTCATCAATCGGCACTTGATACGGCAACTTATGGGCTTTCCTTAATGGGCCTACTTTTCTGGTTCAAACTAGGGTTCCTTTTGGGCTTACTAAGTATTATGTTTCTAATTTCTGTTTTTTTTAATAATTGAGGGTTGCTTCGGGTGAAGAGAGTTTGATTCAGTCACTTATTTGGTTAAAACAAATGACTCGAAAGTCAATTTTATCCCAAGATGGATATTATTATTATTAGAGATTTATGATTTCACATTCTTCTCTGGTGCTTCAAGTATAGCATCCTTTTCTCCTTGTTAATGTCTCTTTAATTTGGTTTTTGTACCCTTGTTAATACCCACTTCAGGTTCACCATTTGATGAAGTGGAGCCAGCAACTCGACTTGTTTCTTTACCCACTTCTGAGTTAGTACATGCCAACACTAATCTTTCCTCTGGTTTGCCTCCTACTTCGGTAACTGTTTCTACTCCTCCTCAATCAGATTCATTGATTCATTGGTTTGTGAAGTTGTGGAAGGGAGTGTTTTTGGTGGCAACCATTTTGCCGCCCTAGACTCGGGAGATTTTACAGGTTATGAAATTGAAGATTTCTCACTGAAGACTCGAGGAGGAAGGCCAATTAAACCCACACAAAAAATCCAAAAAATGCAATGGACTTTAGTTCGAGGGCATTGTAAAAGGGGATGTGGTGGTCGAGGAAGTCCAAAAAATGCAATGGACTTTAGTTCGAGGGCATTGTAAAAGGGGATGTGGTGGTCGAGACGGCCACGGTCCAACATCTTAGGAGTCCTACGAGAGTTTTCTCTGGAACTCCCTATTATCTCTTTACTTTCTCTACTTTTTGTTGTATTTCTCTACTCATTATCTCAATTAACTCTCAAAAGCTGTATGACTAAAAGTTATAGCTTTGTACCTTTAATTAAAACCCTTTTTCAAAAAAAAAAACTGTATGTATGTTCTTGATGTTTCAGGTGTTTTGATATCCAACTCGAAAAATGTAAAAGATACTTTAGAATTTACAACTGAAGCCTTCTTCAAACGATCATATGGACATATCCTTGTATAGGAAGCAACATAAAAAGGTTAGCTTTTCATTTAGCTGTGTCTAAAATCATTGATGAGCACTTGCCTGTTTTCCTTGGAATTTGCAAATCTTTCATAAATTCATTTCGCATTATTGGTATCTAATAAGCAGTGAAATTTAAGGAAATGGCCAAGAAGTCAAAGAACGAGAAGTAGGCAAAGAAGACAGAAGTTGCAGCCAAAGGCAAAAGGCAAACTTCTGAAATGTACTGCCTCGGAAGGTCCCAAGCTCGGTGAAAAATGATGAGCATCAGTTTCTGATTTTGTACAACCTCTTTTACCCTCGTGTTTTTTTTTTTCCGGTTTATATAACTAGTTTTGCTTTGAAACTAAGACATGTTTTGATCGTATAGTTGTTCAACAAACGTTCCATTTATGTTTTGAGATGGTACAATGAGCAAAAGCTTGTCTTAGTCTAACACCGCTTATAGTCCTAGTCTAAACTCTCTGTTTGAGACAATCTCTCTCTCTCTCTCTCTCTCTCTCTCTCTCTCTCTCTCTCTCTCTCTCTCTCTCTCTCTCTCTCTCTCTCTCTCTCTCTCTCTCTCTCTCTCTAAGATCAAGCTATCACGGGTAAGGCGGCCAGCAAGAGGAAGTGACGACCATAGGATTGTTGTATTGATCAATACCGTAAATTTGATTTCCTCCATTGATTTGATTGGTGTTGAGATTTTCTGTTCTTGGATGAGCTACCACCACCGATGGAATCTCCGTCGTGTCTTCCCCACCGGAAGCTTTGGTGGTCCCGCCGGAGATTTGCTTCTTGAACAAACCCTGGTCTCTTAGTATAGCCCTCAACTTCTTCACCTGCATCACAAATCAATCTGTGGGTGGGGATCTCTCTGATAAAATCAAGAACACATGGGACATAACCAAAAAAAAAAGGCTAATATTTAACCCCTTGACTTTTAAAATAGTGCAATACGGTACACAGACCTCCTCATGTAGCATCTGTTTTTCTCTAGAAACAACGTCGTACTCTTGCCTCAGCGAGTCGTACAGCTGCTCGAGCTGCTTTGCCTTCCACCGTGCACGGCGGTTCTGGAACCAAACCGCTATCTGACGTGGCTGCAGACCAAGCTCCCTCGACAGCTTCACTTTCCTGTCTGAATCTAATTTGATCTCCTCTTGAAAACTCCGTTCGAGTGATGCTAATTGTCCACTCGTTAGTCTCTTCTTTTTTATCATCTCGTTGTTGTTGCTCGGAAAACGGTACGCATTGATAATCTTTTCTGATTCCGGTACAGAGATAACCGGTCCGGTTTGCGTATCGGCAGGCGTGTATGAATTTCCTGCTGTAACAACAACGAGATATAGTAATAAATAAAAACGTTCCGCGAGTTAAAAAAATAAGGTCCGCATCCATTTTCTCAGAGTAACATAAACGAATCTCAACTTTTCAAAAGTGACGTTTTAACTTTTTTGAATTTGGATCCCGAGAAAAAAAAAAACTTCGGATCCCAAGAATAGAAGAAACAAAAAAATATATTCTAGACTGAATGAAGATAAGAACATCTTAACTTCTCATCAGAAAAGTAACGTTTTTAGATAACATATCCCAAGGTTTCTGGAATGACGCCTGAGAACATTTTCTCAAATAAATCGTATACAACAAAATAAAAGGAAATGGTGGAACTTAATTAGAACACTTGAAAATAAGTTTTTTTCTTTCAAGTTCATGGATATGTTGTGAGAAAAAAACAAAGTTCATGGATTTGTCAAACGTGAAAGTAAACCGGCACTTACACATATATCTATATATATGTTCTAATAATATAAACCTACATTTTGGTGAATATGTGAAAACCTTGACCCCATTACAACAAAGCCAAAAAAAAAAAAAACTGGACCATGATTATAATTAAAATTAAAAATAAAGAAACGAAAGCATCTATATGTAAATATTGGTTGATATATATTATGTGTGCATATACATACCTGCATAGGGATCATAGTTGAAGCTGTGGAGCGAGTTAAAGGAGCTCGGCTCCGGCCATGGTGGCGGCATAAAAGAAACTCTCACGTTTTCTACGTTGCTTGTCGTTGACCATTCCATTTCCTTTCTTTTCTTTTCAGTTCCTGTGAATCTTAACATATATAAGAAGATATGAGAATGACGAAAAAGCATGAAAGTTATATAGGATCAAATATAATGGAGAAATAAAGAAGAAAAGTAGGGGTTTTTATTGGACCACAAGAGAGGACTAAGAGAGGCGTGACAAGAAGGTTCTCTTCTATACACTCTGTCTTTAGGAGGTGCAACAAAGTGTGAGAGCATGCAGTGTTCGAAACAAGATATATATAAATATATATATATATATATTGGGATATGCATTTAGAGGGAGATAAAGAGATAGTGATAGACAGAAAGAGAGAGAGAGAGAGTGAAATGTCTATATGTGAGTTTTTTTCACCTAATAAGGGAGCAACCCAACAGTGCCTTTTGTTTTGGAATTTAAAGATTGAAAAGGAAAGTGTGATATATTTTGTCTTACTTGCACATCATCAATCATCATCCATCATCTCTCTAACATTAATATAGGTTGACATATTTTGTTGAATCCAAGGGTCAAAATTGGAATTTTATATTATTTTGTATTTCTACTTTTTTTTTCTTTTAGATATTAAGAAATGGGAAAGAAACAAAAAAAATTCATCGTTTATATTTTAACAAGTTTGGAAGATAATTTTTTTTTTGTGGTTCAAATTGGAAGATAATATGTTAACCAATCAAAATCTTTCAAAATACTGAAGGCCATATGTGCATATTTTATATAATATAAAATTGATTTTGTTTTAAGATTAGTTTTTAGTATGTTTATATAATAAATATTGAAAAAATTACTTGGCAAAATAGTTTTAGAATCATGAGTCGTGTGTGAATGTACCAAAATATCCACTATAGAATATAGTATAAAACCAATAAATGGTAAATCAAATTCTGTCTGGATTAATTATATTTGACGGATCTTCTAAACTTGGAACTTTTTAACATTTACATAAATCTACTTGTGGGCATTAACATTTAAACCACTGTCTTAATTGACTGATTTTTCTAGATGTGGAAAAATAAATGTAGCTGAAAAGAAAAATGAAGGAACATTTATGAGATTTTATATAAATATTTGTAATTGCATGTATTAATATAGGTGGGGGTACTTATTCTTGTCAAAGTTAAGCTTAAATAAGTGAAAGAGTGAAAAAGAAATTAATGGTCCCCCAAAACTCCATAAAAAAACTGACAAATGTGGTTCCCCTATCCTTATGTTATGCCTCCATTCTTGGTCCTAAGATTTTCAGTTATTGTTTTGTCTTATATACACACCATTTAAATCTATTTATATGTGTGTGTGTGTAAATTTATATGCAAAACAGTTTTGTCACTAGTGGCAAGTCCATAACAATGTATATGTGCAGTAACCTGTATATATAGAGTATATAGGGTGAGGCCAAAAGCTAGCTTCGAAAGCTAAGAATCAACACAGAGAGCTAAGTAAATCATCTATATAAAGAGTGTGATATGACCAATAAAAGCCAAAACAAAGAACAAGTTTGAAAACTAAGTCTCATTGTCCTCATCTACTGTACTCTTCTTTCTCTCTTTACCCCCACATTCTTTTATTAACTTGCAGTTCTACACACAATCTCACTCTCTCTCTCTCTCATATTCAATTGCTACTCAACAAATTGTTGATGTGTAACAGTGTAAGAGAGAGAGTGAGAGAGAGCTAGAGATAGAGAGGGGGAGAAAAGGAATCTTTTTGTATGTTAAAAGTAGATAGGGTTTGAACAGATTGATGATAAGTAATGAGATTTAAAACTAACGACAGTGTATAAGAAAAAAGGAAGCTTTTGAGCCTAAACTCTTGAAAGAGATGAGACATCACAATTTTCATAGTGTTTTATTTTTTTGAGAAATTTTAATGGATTTCGATGATTGCATTCATTGTAAAGGATTCGTTTGATAACAACTTATCATACCTTTTTTTTTCTTGATAAAATTCCACTATTTCAGCTAAAGACCCTTCGTAAAAAGTCTTCAATATATAGAGGCCAAAAATAACATGTGTTTTCATAATCCAAAAATAATACGTTTTCGTGTTTATTCTCATATATGGTGTTTGTTTTAGTATTATGTATGATTAGGAGAAATAAAATCGATTTTGTGTTCAAAATTATACTAATGATTAGCATGAAACTCCAAAGTTTTCCTGTCGACCATGTTGTTTTAATTACTCCTTAATTTTATGAAATTATCGCCATTATTTTTATTTTATTTTTAACTTTTCATATATCGCCACAGTGCCACTACTTCCAACTTTTGTATAATATATATTCCACTATAAAAACATGTAATGAAATCTTTATTCCATATATATATTTATTTGAATAGACTAGTGGTTCTTAATTTTTGCATATAGTAATAAATGATGTTAAGAACCAGAAGGTAATCAATTGATCAATTGAAAGAAATAATTAGAGCCTTTGAAGAACAAAAAGAAAAAGAAAATGGTATTTCCCTTTAATATATTAATACGGTCAAGTAAATTAAATAATATCCGCCCAAAAACTTTTAACAGAGTCTCACGCATGCATTAGAAAAAAAAGAAAAAAAAGAGAGAGACAGAACTAAAAACTCAGATATTGAGGATAATCCAACCCGTATACAGAGAACAACTATTTTCCGTTGTTGTTGTTCTTTGGGACTTTTCAGAAATAATTTCATTACTCTAATTTTTTTTTTTATTACGTAGACCATTAAGTATTTATCTTTGATCCATTAGTTACTAAGATCGGTCATCAAGAAAAAGGTCCCCACCCTTCTTGGAGAAGCTAAACTTTACTTGTTACATTATTATCTTTTTAAAAAGTACTAAATGGATGCTTTATTTAGGGTAAGAGCTTATAGAATATATATATATATTAAAAATATTTTTTTGATGGCCAATTTATACGTAAATTATGCATTATCATATTTTCATAATATCTCAAAGAAAATATAAATTAAGATTGAATAAATGTTTCAATAAATCATAAATTATCTTGGAAATATACCAAGGTCTAATTTAAAATTTAGAAGATATGCCAATTGTCAAATATATCAAATACATGGCTTTGTCACAGTGCCGACCCTACTAATTGGGTGGCTTAAAGCATATTTGTCAAAAATGTGGCCCAATTTTTCATTATATAGATTATTTTTCTTTTACATATAATTAAGTAAGTCATAAAAATAAAAGAAATTAATAAAAAAATTATTACCAACTAGTGATATAGAACAATAGACTACTACACCAACAAAAATTTTATAATAATGTGGTCCTTTTAAATTACGTTATTAAGATGTGGCATAAAACATATGTTTGTCATGCCTTATGTAAAGGATATGCCTATTTTTTCACGTTGATCAAAATAATGACTTGGTTCTTACTACATGCATATATTGTTTCACACCGTTAAGAAATCTAGATTACAAACTGAACAATTCTATATTGGGAAAGATTCGATAGTAGTTTTCTGTTTGGTTTACCAAAAACTCTGGATGTTTGATTCATAATATTCTCTGAATAAGGAATCAAAACAGATTAATTCAGTTTTTTTTTCAACGTCAAGGTTCGAAATTGATCGTAAAAATCTCTTCCTTATGTACATTTGGTTTAAGAATATTAAATATCTTGTGTGAATATTAAATATTTTGATGTGAACGATTCGGTATATATAATATATATTACTCCCTCCGTTTCTTTTTATAAATAGTTTTAGATAAAAAAACGCAGATTAAGACAAATGTTGCTATTTACATTTTCTAAAAAAAATCATTATTTTGTTTGAGAACTCAATTAAAAAGAGGAATAGTGTTGTAAAGAAAAAAAAAATTAAGGGGAATACCAACAATCACACGTTGAGTTTTTAGACAATTTTTACAAAACAATTTTGGAGCCAACTTTTACATAATCAATTTAAACTAAAATTTCAAAATTTTACTATAGAGCCAAAATAAAAAAGTTTGTAAATTTTTTACTGCTTATTTAAGCTTCAAAATAAAGATGGTCTTTAAATCTTTTTTATGGCTTCTAGTTTTGATTTGAATGTTTCAGTTCTAAATTATGAGAGTGATGTTATGTTGGATTTAAACGAAATTCCACCGGAAAAAAAAAGTTTTAACAATGGCCATGAAGATTTTCCAATTAATCCAGGTAACATTTTCTCTTTAATTACACTAATTATCTTCTTAAGAAATTTAGAACGTGCCGAGCCTTCTTTTTCCAGCTTACAATATGATATGCAGGTGTTGTGAATTATTGACTAAATTTTTTTTAATTATTTAATTATTGTTTGAATATGTTGATAATTTGTAGGCGTAATCTCTACAAAATGAATTAGATATTCTGTATATTTTTCTAAATAATAAAAGTGAATGTGGCAAGAAGTTCGTCAATTTTACTAATCATGTGTTTGTTTTGGTCAACTAACTCTCTCAATTTTTCCACGTTTCTCGTCTTATTTGTTTGAGAATAAATTTGTGTTGCTTTTTTTTTTCAGTTCCAATTTTTGCTCTTAAAAAAAATCAATTCTGGTTTACACGTTTCTCGTCTTCTTTCTAAGACTACTTTGGATTTTTTTCTTAAATTCATTTTCTTTCACATAACATAAAGATGTGTCTCAATATCAACCAAGTTCACAAAAAACCAGAAAAATCTGTCAAATGAGGAGAGGCTAGAGATTTTTGGTGCTTTATTAGAGAAGAGTATTGATGGAAAGTTGGCAAAAAATATAACAAGAAAAGTTTCTCATCAATTTTCGGTGCATATAGCAACGGTTCAAAGGATTTGGAAACTAGCAAAAGAGACGGCTAATATTGGAAGTGTCAATGTATCTCATCGGAGAACGGGGAATTGTGGTCGCAAAAGAATCTCAATTGAGCCAACTCAAGTTGCTGGTATTCCATTGTGCAAACGAACAACTTTAAGGTCGATGTCTATGGCTATGGGTGTGAGTCTTACAACATTATTCAGACGTAAGAAAGAAGGGCTTGTTTGACGTCATACTAATAGCATCAAGCCTCATTTAAAAGAAGTCAATATGAAAGGTAGACTCCAATTTTGCATCTCTATGTTGGATAAGAATAATCTACTTCATGAACCCAAGTTTGTTGATATGTACAATATGGTTCATATTGATGAAAAATGTTTTTATATGACGAGGAAGACCGCAAAATATTATCTACTTCCGATTGAAGAAGAGCCACATCGTACATGTCAAAGTAAAAATTACATCGGAAAAGTAATGTTTCTAGCGGCGATGGCTCGTCCAAGAAAAAAATGAGATATTTTTTGGAAAAATTGGAATATTTCCATTTGTTACTTGGCAGCCGGCTAAGAGACGGAGTAAAAACAGAGATGCTGGAACTTTAGAGCTAAAAGCATCAACATCTGTCAAGAGAGAGAATATAAAAGCATGTTTGATTGAAAAGGTTTTTCCGGTTATTCATGAAAAGTGGCCAAGGGAAGATCTAGGAAAGACTATATTTATTCAACAAGATAATGCAAGAGCACATGTTGAGTGTGGAGATAAAGATTTCCAAGAAGCTACGTCAAAAAACGGTTTTGATATTCAATTGATGTGTCAACCGCTAAACTCGCCGGATCTAAATATTTTGGATCTTGGGTTTTTTAGTGCCATCCAGTCGTTACAACATGAGGAATGCCCAAAAACCGAAGAAGATCTTGTTCGTGCGGTTGAAGAATCTTTTGAAAAATATCCGACGAAAAAGGTAAACCATATTTTTTTGACTCTTCAATCATGCATGCAAGAGATCATGAAAGTTGAAGGAAGTATAACTTGGCGCACATGAAGAAATCTATGTTGGAAAAAAATGGTGTTCTTCCCGTTCAAATAAGTTGTGATGCTATGTTAGTCCAAAATGTGATGAACACACTTAGTTCGTGGGAATAATGAAGATGATTTTTTTTTTATTATTATTATGTTTCTTACTATTGTTTCTATTGGCATGTGATTTTACCAATTGTATAAACTTAGTTTATTGCCATATATGTATAATGTTATGATTTATTTTAATTTCTAAGTGTTAGTAGATGCTACGAGTACGTATCTAAATTGGTATATGTGGAATATATTGATGAATCAACATTTACATAAAATAAAAAAGCGAACAGTATGATACATTTAACTTTCTTTTATTTTTTTAGATTTATTGTCTTCTTCTCACTTACATTCATTATTTCTTCCATATTCATAACAACATATCATATTTGAAAACACATAAAAGAAGAAGAAAAAGTAAAGCTAGAAAAACTTAGGACAATTAATCTTCAATATATCCAATATAGTTTCTTCAATTTCGATGTTGGGATGAAGCTCTCCAATATCATAATGAATCTTGTTCAAATCAAATTTCCGAGTGAACATCTGAAGGTTTGATTGTGTTTGGTGGATTTTCTGGAAAATTTTTGGTTTGCTTTCTCGTTTTTTTTTTTTTTATTGTTCCATAGTTCTACAAAGAAAGGAAAAATCTGGGTTGATAAGAGAGTAAATCAACTTGTCGCTGGTTTTTATAGTGAGTCAGAGAAGATTTATTTTTGTGATTAATAAATCTTGTTGACTAAATGGTTGGATTCTAAATGGAACATTTACTTTTTCAAAATCTTGGAAGCGACAATAGTAAATTGTTATTTGATTTTTTGCTTTTAACTTTTAATTAAATATTATTACTTTTTTACTTTGAACTTTGAAAACAACTTAGATTCTGAAACAAAAAAAAATCTCTAAAACTACTTATAAAAAAAAAACGGAGGGAGTAATACACATTTAGTTTTTTTTTTTTGGGTTTGGTTGGATTAAACTAATTACTACCCTAACAATTCACATTGATATATAGTAATATTTTTTAGACCATCAATAAATAACGATATAACTGAAAAAGGTAAAATATTAATTAACAAAAAAAAGGGGGTAAAATATTGCGAAGAAGCTCTAGATGAATATAACAGTGAAGGTTAAAGTTGGTACAGTACCTCCCTTTACTAATCGTTTCAGTTCGTGATACGTAACAATTAAATCCCGCCGTTAAAGTCAGACACTAATTTAAGACCATATAAATATATAAAAGAGCTATATAAAATACAACGTACACAACTTCAATGTTTTTTTTTTTTTTTTTTGAAACCTTAACTTAATTGTTTCTATGCAAATTTATTGTCTGTAGAAATTTTACCCATATATAGTAACACAAAGGGGAAACAAGTTCCATAAGACTAACCCACTTATACATTGCAAATTTATTTACAAAGTCACATATATTTTAAACTTAATTAAGGAAAAACTTTTCTTTTAATTTAATAGATGAAATTGTGGATCTACACCGTAATGAATTAATGATGAATCTAGTAAAGCATTTAATATGCTGACAGATTTTTTATGGATAATTGATTATAGTTTTTGATAGATTTTAATATTGTTTGGCTTGTACGGGAATATCTTATTATATAAAATTAGATCTCTCGACGTGAACATGATACGTAGGATAATTCTCAATCACGAAATTGTAACATTTGTCACGGTTAATTTAGATATTTGACATGTGTCAATTTAATTAAAAAAGTAAAAATAAATTAAAGTAAATATTTAAGAAGGATAGTCTAAAAAAGGCAATCTTAAAGAAAAAAACAAAAATAAGTAAGAAAAACTTATAATAAAGGAAAGTGCCAAAAAAAACTTACAAAAAGATTAAACTAAAAAAAAAATCTTAGAAAAAGAAAAAACAAAAATAAGTAAGAAAAACTTATAATAAAAGAAAATGATAAAAGAAAATTTAAAAGTTTATAATCTTAAACCACGACCAAACTTTAAAAATGAAAATTATAAATATACTCTAAACTTAAAACAAAAATTATTAATATACAATTTAAAATCGATTTTTAATCCTAAAAAGTAAATGGAAAAATAGTAATTATGTTTAGATTAAGAAAAATTAAACAAAAAATATAAATAAAAGCAAAAGTTAAAAAAAAACATAATTTAGTTTAGAATAAAGAAATTAAACAATAGATTACAATCCTATAAAGAAAAAGAATAAAAGCCAAAGTTTATAAAAAAAGGAAAAACCATATTTTATAAATATATATTTATTGATATATATTTATACATCAATAAATATATAACAATATACTTTACCAAAAGTCAATATCTCATTATATAAAGCTGGATCTCTCGACGTGAGCGTGACACGTAGGATAATTCTCACTCACGAGATCATGACATTTGTCACGGTTAATTTAGATCTTGACATGTGT
>PKMM01033537.1:102090-121084 GCA_002933915.1 Eutrema heterophyllum
TAATTTTGAATATTTGAAATTTTAGGCTGATTGATTATGATAAAAAAGATACAATAACATATTCGTTTATCATCTATGTTATTATGGGAATATTATTTAAATTTGAATATTTAAATTAAATCTAAATTAATATCCGATTTATCATTTTGTAAAGATAATAACTAATTTTCTGATTTTTGGTAAATGATATAACCTATATTTAAGAAAATTCAAAATAATCTAAATTAAAATTTTAATTTTTGGAATTAAATTAAAATATAAAATAAAATATTTTTTTATTAATATTGTACTAAATTGACATGTTTGGCAACATGAATAGTAGTTATCTAATTAAAGAATAGTCTAATACGAAGGTTTTATTATAGCGGCACGGCGATGGCGAGTGCAAAGGCGATAGTTTCAAGGTTCTAGCATGGATTTCGATCGGCGATGCTTTCGGTTGATGATTTCGGGAATCTCGACGGTATTCACGGGTGCTGAAGATCGGAAGATCACGAGTTGTGTGGGTAATGATTTCTACTCGGTTCAGATTTGGATTTTCATAGAGCTGATTTGGGAAAGCGGATCCATGCCTCTTCGATCCGATTCTGTAAGGGCATGGAGAAGAGATGATTGTCGAAGGGTAACATTTACCACGGGTGTCCAACGGGTCTCTCCGGATCTAAAAGATCTGTCCATGGATCTCATCGACGGGAGCAATGACGAAGGCAATTTAGGTATTAATTTTTTCCTGGATGATATTAGATTCAATCTTAGGATGAATCTTCTCGATCTGGTCTGTGTGAAGTTTAAACTTGCAGTGATCCTTTGTTGCAATTGCGAATCACAAAAGTCGGGATTTTTTCACGTGTACAGAATCTCTTGGATTTTTATTATTTTGATTTTGGTATTGATTGGTGATATCTCTAGCGATTATGAGTTGGGGAAATTAGGACAAAATATGGAAGTTTTCAGCCATGACTCGATTAGGGTGGGTACATGGATGTGTTTTTGGTGCTATTACGTTGAAAGTTTGAGATTTTTTGGTGATTCCCATGGATTGCATATTGGTTTTCTTAATTGCGGATTGATACCATATAATCTTCATTATAGCGGCACCATGATGAGAGTAAATCACAAGATCTCGTTGGCTAAGTTTAAAAAGGAGGATCGGGGAGTCTTTGTTTGGCAAAACTCAAACCTTCACCCTTTTCTTACGGAAGTTTTTATTTTCATCAGGTTGTTTCAAAGTCTCTTGAGAATGCTTCAGAGCAATCTGATCAAAATAGATGGTCCGGGAAAGAAAGTGGAGATGTCCTTGAAACGTCTGAAGATCACGGTTCCACACTTTGATAACTCAAGTCTAATTAAAAGCTACTCCAAGACGCTGATCGGCAGGTGAATGAATCTAGTTATGCAAGATATGCAGATGCTGCTGTTCATGCTCCCGAGGATCTGGAAAGTCGAAGAGAGGGTTGCTGGAGCGGATTTGGGTCTCGGGCGTTTTCAGTTTGATTTTGATATAAAGGAGGACATATTGGAAGTCATGAAGATGGAACCCTTCCATTTTGACTACTGGATGCTCTCTTTGGTTCGTTGGGGACCTGTGGTAGATATGAAATATCCTTCTGTAATTATGTTTTGGGTTCGTGTGCTCGGAGTGCCACTTCATTTTCGGGCAGACCAGACCTTCAGATGCATTGGGGAAGCTCTCGGAGATGTGAAAGCCTTGAATCTGGATGAAGGGAAAGTTCATGTAGTGGTTGATGGCTTCAAACCTTTGTGTTTTGAAACTATAGTTGAATTCCAATTGGAGTGGAAACGACGGTGACACTGCGGTATGAGCGACTCTTTAGTTTTTGCAAAAGCTGTTTCAGCTTGTGTTATGATCAACTGCACTGCCCATCTTGAGGAGACATATTGGAGCATAAGAGAGAGGATCACTATCCCGATTAGCCGAGACAAGGCTCAGGGGCGAGCAGTTACAAAGCAGCAACGGTATATGGCTTAGATGATAATAAAGAACCGGCTAAAAAGAGGATTCCAGATCATAGCAAAGGAAAAGGAAAGATGTCTGATTCTAGGAATCATTTTGGGAGTGATTATCGGCACAACAACGTGAGAGCAGATCATAAATATGGGGAGGGGTCAAGATATAGCAGACCATCAAGCTATATTCCTCCAAAAGATTTTTAAAAACGGTATGTTGACAAGCTGAAGCATCTATAAGTGGGTCAGGATTCATTGGATCTTGAGAAGAGTGTGTTGGATGTGGTCCAAGGGATGTTGGTGGTGAGTTTAGCACTCCCCGGTTTAGCCTGGTTTGAACCGAGACCGGCCCAATTGATCCCGGTTGACGACGGTTCGAACCCAGAAGGAAAGCCGAACTCGGCTGCCGACTTCCGAACTCGAAAGAAAGGTCCACGAGAGACTGTTAACCGATGAGTTCGGTAAGAATTCAAAGGAATACCGAACTTGAACAGAGATCGGTGCGAGAGACTGTTAACCGATGAGTTCGGTAAGAGTTCAAAGGAATACCGAACTTGAACAGAGATCAGTGCGAGAGACTGTTAACCGATAAGTTCGGTAAGAATTCAAAGGAATACCGAACTTGAACCGAGATCGCTGCGTTAACCCCGATTGACAACGGTTCAAGATCGGTAAGAAATTGCATAAACCGATCGACCATCGAACTTGGTAAAAGCCGAACTCGGCATTATCAGTTTTAAAAGAAAAATCAAGTCCTCATCTCGAACCGAGATCGATCCAGTTAAACCCGATCAAAGATGGTTCGAGATCGGTAAAGGGAAAGGTTTAGCCGCCGAGAGAGCCTATAAATATCGAGAGCTCGACGACATTTGAGGGGAGGCGATGACATTTTAGAGAGAGAAAGTGAGAGCTTAAAACCCGACCTCTTTCTTATTTTCGATCAGAAAGCATCTTTGTAACTCAGACAAGTTCGATTTAATAAAAACAAGATCCCGATCGATCTTTCAATTCTTTTATCCTTGTGTGATTTATACAATCAACAATTGGCGCTAGAAAGAGGGGGGGGGGACCTCCGACCTTGAGGTTAACAATCGACCTCCGAGTCTCTTTCGATAAAGCCCGACGATGACAGAAACTACGACAACCCCGATACTCGATGGCATCGATTCCACGCTCGGCGATAACGGTACCCAAAACAACGGACTCGACAATCTCAATCCGGAAAACCGCACTCAGAAGGACAACAATGATGATCCATCACTTATTCTGCCAGGCACCGCTACTGCGACCCAGGCTCAAGTCGACCAAACCACTCTAATGCACGCTCCAAGCCCTACACAACTAGACCGTGGTCGAGTGGGCGAGCTTTGGGTCGTTACGGTCGAGTTCTTGGTCGAGAAGGTCGAGATCTAGACCGGGGTTGCTGAGACAATTGGACAACGGTCTCTCCTTGCCTTCAACGGGATAGGATGGATCGAGGATGGAGTGTTGAGAACCACAATAGGTGCGTCTGCCTATTGATACTTCAAGGAAACCTCTGTAGCCGGACTTAGCTCACGAACTAGAGAGAGAGATAGGGTTTTTGTGAAACAAAAACGGTGTAAACTTTATTAATTTCTGCGTAAAAGAGTTTAGACCAAGGCCTTAGGTATTTAAAGAGAAAAACAACGCCAAGGAAAGAAAAGGAAGAAACACTAAACAATTGGGCCTTCGTACAAGAATTAAAAAGCGAAAATAGACTAAGGGAAAAGAGGCCTCGTGGATGGTCTTGTGGGCTTGCAGAGAATCATTAGATGGGCCAATGATATGGTGAATCATTTGGCCTCGTTAAAAACCCATCTTCGCAAAACCCAGTGGGACAAAAACGAAGGGTGGGAAAAGAGCACACAAACAATCCACAAACCCAACTAATGACCTCCTTGGGCCTAAGTCGTCTCTGGTAAGTTGAAGATGACCATAGATAAGTGGGCCACGGACTTGGGCTTGATGAGTGGCCACTTAGTGTTATCGGCTAGAAGAGGGTCCAGCCGATATGCCTTCATTGTTGGGGCGTTCTGGTCCGATTGGTGTGGAGTCTTGGAATGATCTTTGGTGTTCTGGAAACTAGACTCAAAGAGCTTCGGATCCATATGTGGATCGTCCTGGATCATGTGTGGAACCAGCGTGAAAGAGTCGGCCCAATAGGTGCTCTCGGGTGGGCCTAATGGCCTAGCGTCCGTTCTGAAGAAACCGTTGCGTCCGAGCTGGTCCATGAACATGTTGAACTTCTTTTCCATGCTCCTGCTCCTAGTTCTAGTCACGGGACCACTTGGCACAAGTGGTGCTTGGATAACTTGGGCCTTTGGCCCGATGTCCTCATCACTCCCTCCCCCTTCAAAAGGTTTTGACCCCAAAACGTCTTCACCTGCATCAAAACGAGCTAAGTCAGAAACATTAAACGTAGCTGACACTTTAAGCTCACCTGGGAGTTCGAGCTTGTAGGCATTTTCATTGATCTTTTCTAAGATCTTGAATGGGCCGTCTCCGCGGGGTGATAGTTTCGATTTGCATTGATCTGGGAACCTCTCCGGCCTCATGTGTAACCAAACCCATTCTCCAACTTCCTGCCTTTGTTGGCATTCTTCACACGTTGGGCATTGGTCCTTTCGAGCTGCTCCTTGACCGCTTGATGGAGCTTCTTCACTTCCTCGGCCTTCTTTACTCCGTCGAGATTTAAGAACTCGGTTTGAGGTAAAGGCGTAAGATCCATTGGCGTTTGGGGATTGAATCCATATGCCACCTGAAAGGGAGACAAGTGAGTAGCACTATGGACAGCCCTGTTATAAGCAAATTCAACAAAAGGTAAGGCTTCAAGCCAAGTTTTAAGATTTCTCCCTATAGCCGCTCGAAGTAGTGTTCCGAGCGTCCGGTTGACCCTTCGGTTTGGCCATCGGTTTGTGGATGGCAGGTCGTGGAGAAGAGCAGCTTGGTGCCTAGTTTCTTCCAGAGGGTTCTCCAAAAGTGGCTCAGGAACTTGGTGTCTCGATCCGAGACGATCGTCCTCGGCACTCCATGTAGTCGGACAATCTCTTTGAAAAAGAGGTATGCGGTTTGTGTAGCATCGTTCGTCTTGGCGCATGGAATGAAGTGCGCCATCTTTGAAAACCGATCCACCACGATAAAGATGGAGTCCTTGTGTCTGATCTTGGGCAACCCTCGGTATTAGATGTCTGTATTTGATCGTTATGTTGTTGATGGCGCGACAATCCACACACATCCTCCACGTTCCATCCTTCTTTGGCACTAAGAGGACTGGAACGGCACATGGACTAAGGCTCTCACGAACATAGCCCTTGTCCAAGAGTTCCCTCACTTGCTTCTCTAGCTCCTTGGCCTCCTCCGGGTTGACGCGGTACGCGGCTCGATTAGGCAATGGGGCTCCGGGAATGAAATCGATCTGGTGCTCTATTCCTCTTATGGGAGGTAAGCCAGGGGGTATCTCATCAGAAAATCGTTCCAATAGCTTGGCAACTTCAGTTGTTGCTCCATTGCACTAGAACCTGCGGAGGGGGGGGGGTTTATCGGTCGTCGCTATCGGTCTAGCGACCGATAGAATCCATCATCAGAATGATTGCATCGCATCAGCTCGATTTGCCGTTCAATCGGCCATTCTTATCGGTCAGGACCCCGATAGAATGGTCGACAGGAGACTTTGTAAAATTTCAACGTTTGCAAGCCGTTTTATCGGCATGTTCTATCGGTCCAGCAACCGATAAAATTCCTTGTCAGCTCAATCGTCTCGTTGTTGTTTCCGAATCTTTTGCTACGAGTCTCCAGCGTCCTGTAACATCAAAACACACTAAAACAAAGATCAAATGACACTTAAAAAAAACAAATAAACATATATACAAAGGATAGAATTGGGGGAGTCCCCAATGGCGCGTTTAACGTCTCTAGCTTGACGGTTGTGTCTTCTTACTCTTACTCTCCTTGCATGTCTCCTTTACTCCTAGTAGTAAACCTAAGAGATCATGATCACAAGAAAAGAGAAAAATATTAACAACAAAAGAAAATAAAAAGGCTATAGTCTCAAGAGGAATCCAAATCCTAATGATCAATGCTAAACCCCAATGGCAACGGCGCCAAATTGATACGGGATATTTTCGTATCTAATTTCCCCGGCAACGGCGCCAAATTGATAGTGGACTTTTTGCTGTCTGCACAATTACCCGTTGTGCACAATGCCTCAATCTAATGGCATGTCATTGCAGCACTTAGGGATCGAATCCACAGGGAAATAAGAACGACACACTAAGAATACATGACGCTATCTAATTTAAGCGATAATTGGGGTTGGGTTTTTATTGTACGAATCGAAACATACAAAACCAGAGAAATGAACAAGTAACGAAAACTAAACTCGTTTAATATCAAATCTAGACAAACGAATTCTCGGGTAAAGCAATCGACTCGGGTGATTCTCAATCTATTCTAGACACTCAAACATTCAATCAATTGCCTCCTTAGGCACTAGATCACTACTAAAGATTAATCCATGTCAATGGTATTAACCCTTTTCTTAGTCATCAATCGTCATAAACTTATGTTCGCGATTCTATGACTAACAAGCAATAAGCACAAGTCTAATCAACCACAATTCACCCTAGACATCAATTTTCCGTTGGCTAAGATATGAAAAGCACTCATTGAATTCATTGAGCAATTTCATCGAACACCTTCCGGGCATGAAATTCCCTAGAGTTCTAAATCAACTTTGTCAAGGTTAATCTAGCAATAAGAACACTCAATGAGAAAGGAAATCAAGTAATTGTTGGTGGTGAGTTTAGCACTCCCCGGTTTAGCCCGGTATGAACCGAGACCGGCCCAACTAATCCCGGTCGACGACGGCTCGAACCCGAAAGGAAAGCCCACGAAACAGTCGCCGAACTCCGAACTTGAAAGAAAGGTCCGCGAGAGACTGATAACCGAAAAACCGATAAGAATCTGAAGGAACGCCGAACTTGAATCCAGATCGGCCGAACTTGAATCTAGATCGGCAAAACACGATCCGATCAACGATGATTCAAGATCGGCAAGGAAGTTCGCGCAATAACAACCGAGCTCAAATCAAACCGAACTCATCATAATCGATTGTAAATGTAAGGATCAAATCCTCGTCTCGGTACCGAGATCGGTCCGTTTCAATCCGATCGACGACGGTCCGAGATCGGTAAAGGAAGGATCAACATGCGACCGCCGAACTACGACATACTGAGCTCATCGGTCTCAACCTGTCATAGTCAGAACCCACTTCCGGAATGCGCGGAAAGTACGTTTTACTTTCCGCAAAGTACGTTTTACTTTCCGCAAAGTACATCCGACTTTACGGAAAGTAGGTCTTGATTTGCGGAAAGGGAAGATTGACTAAAACTTTTAATCCAGGATTTGCGGAACTTTTCCGGATTCGGGGGAAAGTCTAAAGCCACCGAGAAACGTCTATAAATAAGGAGGTCCCGACTACATTTAAAAAAAAAGGAGAAAAGAAAATCGGCAGTACATTTTTAGAGAGAGAAAGTGAGAGCTCGAAATCCGATCTCGACCTCGTGACCGACCTCGAAATATTTTTGTAAAACTCCGACTAAGTTCGATTCAATAAAACGAAATACCGATTCGCATTCCAACTCTTTTTACTCTTGTGATTTCTACGATCAACAGTAATCTACCTCTTAAACATCAAGAACAAATCTAAAATCACCCTAATCTACTTTACCCAAGAACCCTAAAAGAACTACTCACACATAGCTAAATCACAAATATAAACCGTAAAAAAGAAAGACATAATGAAAATAAGAAGATTGATGGAAGAAAAGTAAGAAAATCTTCACTAAAATGGTGTAGATCTTCAATCATTCATGAAAAAAAGTGTTAAGAGAGAAGAAGAAGACTTTAAAACAGTAAAAAGAAGCTAAAAATGACTAATTTTCGTCTATGGAGAGTTGTTGAGACTCCACCACTAAGTGTTGATTATATACAAAAGTGGAGGGACCCAAAGTCAAGCCAAAAGTCTTAAACACAATTTGATCATTTTATCGGCCTGTTTTATCGGCCATATGGCCGATAAAACCTTCCCAGTGAGCCTTCATTCTCGGATGCATTCCCTTCGCGGCAGAGTTGACATGTGTTCACTAAATCGGATGTAACTCCTTCAATACAGCTCAGAACGACTTGAAACCACTTCCATTGGAAAGCTAACTCAAATGCCGACAACGTTTATGAAGATGTCGAAAGCTAAATCCAAAGGGAAGGCTTCCTTAGGAGTCGATCTTCCAGACACATGTTCTCGATGCTTGATCTTTGGTTTTATCGGGCACATTGTATCGGCCAGGTGACCGATACAAACTCTCACAGGAGCTGGTACTCTTCAACACTAGGTGAGCCATTTTATCGGTCCTCTTTATCGGCCATATGGCCGATAAAACTCTTCACAGGAGCATTGACAGGAGCGACGGCTTGGAAAACTTCATTTTATGATTCTATCGGCCCGTCTTATCGGCCATATGGCCGATAAAATCACTTATCAGTGTTTTCTTCATGTTTTCCTTGCCTTTCTTTCCCCATTGACTTTCCATGATGGTTACCCACACTCCTCTAACTCCAAGAACTCCTGAAAATGGCTCAAAGAAGCCAAAAAGAGTGCAAAGACAACTTATGACATCTAAAATGCAATGAGACTCAATTGGACCCTAAATGCATGAAAACATCTCAAAACTATACAATGTGAGATCAAAACATATGAAAATAAAGCACTAAAAACATGTAAAATATGGTGTTATCAGTGACCATGTAGTCACTTGCTATATTGGTGCACGACCCTCCATCTATTACTAGATTACATACCTTGCCTCGGATGGAACATCTCGTATGAAAAATGTTTTCTTTTTGGGCTGTCTCGTCAGGATGAACCATGAGGTTCAAGGCTCGTCTTATGACCAAGGACTCACCATATTCAGCTTCACAATCTACTTCTTCAGTGGCTGCTTCGACCATGTCCATATCGTCCTCATCATGGGACTCGTACTCGCCCGATTCCAAAACGATCATCACTCGGGGGTTTGGGCATTCTCTAGCCATATGTCCTCTGCCCTTACACTTAAAACATGTTATGTCATGAGTTCTCGAAGTGCTGGGGTTAGAAAACTTACCTTGGTTAGGCTCGGACGCCTTAGAGTTGAACCTAGGGTCGATGGCGACCGCCTTGCCCTTGTCCGCAGCCTTAGGTGGGAAGGTCGTCGGGTTTTGGGGCTTGGCTCGGATCTGGTCCCATGCTTGACTACTCCGAGTTCTTCCAGTAGCATAGGACTTCTTCTTCATATGTTGCTCGGCTTGGATGGCGTGGTGTAGGATGTCTTTCAAGCCATGGTACGGAAGTTGCTCCACTTTGTGACTGATTCGCTCGTTTAACCCATCTAGGAACTGAGCCATGAGGGTTTCAGTGTCTTCATCCAACTCCAAGTGGTTCCTTAGGTGTTCGAACTCTTCAAAATACTCCTCCACACTCCTGGTTCCTTCGATTAACTTCCGAAACTTCTTTTGAAGGTCTCGGTGATAGTACGTCGGGACGTATCTCTTCTTCATGAGCTGTCTCATCTCTCGCCAAGTACGAACCTAAGGTGATTGGCTCCTCCTTATGTCAGAAATCTCACAATCCCACCATGAGAGAGCATGGTCCGTGAGTTGAGCGACGGCCAGGGCTAGCCTCTTTTGCTCGTTGTAGTCGTAGTACGCAAAGATGTGCTTCATGCGTTGCTCTCACTCCAAGTATGCTTCAGGATCAACTCGGCCAGCAATGGTAGGTGCCTTCAGCTTCATGTCCTGAGAATGATGGTGCTGCGGTAAGTCACCTTCTGCCTCTCCCAAGTCGTCTTGCCTTGGAACCCTTCTTCTCACCCGTGGTTGATCTTCCTCCGGGTTGGCGTCTAGGTCTTCGCCATAACCATTAACACGTGGATGTGGTCTTTGTTGGGGATTGGCTTGAGGCTGCTCCATGTGGTCGAGCCTCTGTACTACTCTTTGTAGTTGTTGTTGCATGGCCGTGATGGCTTGCATGAGGAGGGCGTTGGGATCTTGGGGAGCTCCATTGTTCTCCATAGTTCCTTGCACACAAATTTCAAAAGCGTATCAATGGATTCTAGCAAAATAAATCGACAAAGACGAAGAAAACAAAGAGAAAATTTCACTTAAATCGATCGATGCTAACACTCAGGCCTATGGTATCGATCGATGCTAACACTCAGACTTATGGTATTGATCGATGCTACTATGGTATCGATCGATGCTCATATGGTATCGATCGATGCTCCTATGGTATCGATCGATGCTCCTATGGTATCAATCGATGCTAATACTCAAACCTATGGTATCGATCGATGCTAACACTCAGATACCCGATGACACCAAAGACCAGCATGAACCCTAGTTTCTTTTTTCTTTTTCTTTTTTCTTTTTTTGTACTAACAACCTAAACAAGAACAAAACAAGTACATAAAATTAAAAAGAGATAAGGGAACGATTACACCTTAGATATAAGAGCTTTTGAGGCTCTGATACCAGATGATGCATGCTCCAAGCCCTACACAACTAGACCGTGGTCGAGTGGGCGAGCTTTGGGTCGTTACGGTCGAGTTCTTGGCCGAGAAGGTCAAGATCTAGACCGGGGTTGCTGAGAGAATTGGACAACGGTCTCTCCTTGCCTTCAACGGGATAGGATAGATCGAGGATGGAGTGTTGAGAACCACAATAGGTGCGTCTGCCTATTGATACTTCAAGGAAACCTCTGTAGCCGGACTTAGCTCACGAACTAGAGAGAGATAGGGTTTTTGTGAAACAAAAATGGTGTAAACTTTATTAATTTCTGCGTAAAAGAGTTTAGACCAAGGCCTTAGGTATTTAAAGAGAAAAACAACGCCAAGGAAAGAAAAGGAAGAAACCCTAAACAATTGGGCCTTCGTACAAGAATTAAAAAGCGAAAATAGACTAAGGGAAAAGAGGCCTCGTGGATGGTCTTGTGGGCTTGCAGAGAATCATTAGATGGGCCAATGATATTGTGAATCGTTTGGCCTCGTTAAAAACCCATCTTCGCAAAACCCAGTGGGACAAAAACGAAGGGTGGGAAAAGAGCACACAAACAATCCACAAACCCAACTAATGACCTCCTTGGGCCTAAGTCATCTATGGTGAGTTGAAGACGACCATAGATAAGTGGGCCACGGACTTGGACTTGATGAGTGGCCACTTAGTGTTATCGGCTAGAAGAGGGTCTAGGCCTTCATTGTTGGGGCGTTCTGTTCCGATTGGTGTGGAGTCTTGGAATGATCTTTGGTGTTCTGGAAACTAGACTCAAAGAGCTTCAGATCCATATGTGGATCGCTTTCTGGATCGCCCTGGATCATGTGTGGAACCAGCGTGAAAGAGTCGGCCCAATAGGTGCTCTCGGGTGGGCCTAATGGCCTAGCGTCCGTTATGAAGAAACCGTTGCGTCCGAGCTGGTCCATGAACATGTTGAACTTCTTTTCCATGCTCCTGCTCCTAGTTCTAGTCACGGGATCACTTGGCACAAGTGGTGCTTGGATAACTTGGGCCTTTGGCTCGATGTCCTCATCACACTCTCTTGATGGCCTTAGCAACACAACTCGCCGAACTCGCCAAAAAGAACGATGAATGGTTCAACTCTCTATTCGCCAACCAGACGGGAACTTCGAGACCAGCTCGGCGAACTCATACAGATCCCATCACCTTTCCGACCCGATGAAGTAACACTACCTCTTCGCCGAAGCCTTATCACCGAGCTAAATCGAAATCAAAGCACAACAACTCGATTTCCCGCATCAAGATCTGCCGATAGCCAGGGAACACATATCACTGATCAGGCATCTATGGATCAAGAGTTCGAGAACGTCAGAGCCCAACTTCAAGACATGAAATCCAAGTTCCATCAAGCTACCAGTTCGGCACCCGAGATCGACTGCGTCATTCAAGAGACCCAAAAAACACCGTTCACACATCGGATCATCAACACACCAGTCCGACGATTGGAAAGGATCAAAATCACACCGTACGATGGGCATACCGAACCTCGTCATTTCATGACCTCGTTCGGCATCATGATGAACCGTTTTCGATTTGACACCAAGGAGGAAAAAGATGCCGCCACTTGCCAACTCTTCGTGGAGAACCTCAGCGGAACCGCGCTCAATTGGTTCTCGCAACTAGATGCACACTCGGTCGACAGCTATACAGAACTGTCTACCAAGTTTCTCAAGCGCTTCACCATGTTCATCAAGCAAAAAACTCGGAACGCCGACCTATGGGCCCTCGAGCAGAAAATCGATGAACCACTGCGAGATTTCATGAACCGATTCAAAGCAATAGTGTCCCACTGCACCATCGATGACGAGGCCGCGATCGAAGCCCTTTACAAGGCGACCTGGTACAAATCGGATTTTCACAAGGAAATCAAACGCAACTGGCCGAACACTTTGGAGGACATCTGACACAAATCGCACGTCTACATCCTCGAACAAGAAGAGACGGTCACGAAGGATAAGCAGTACGCCCTTTCAAAGCAGGTCGCACCCAGAGACAAGCCAAAAGAGGAGTACCTCGAGAACCGACCTCACTACGAAAGACGAACTATGGCCCAACAAGTCAGTACCATTCAACCACAGCAACACTGGAATACATGGGTCCGGCCCAAGGTTCCGAACGAGTTAACCTCCAGCGAAGAACCGTTCTGCCAATTTCACAATAGAGAGGGTCACAGCACCGAAGAATGCCGACACCTCAAAGATCTCCTCTTGTTGAAATACAGGAAGGGCGAAGTCCCGGGCTCGGCAGTCGGTGGACAATAAGTTATCTACGGGAGATTTGGAAGAAGCATAAACCGGAGTTTTTATTTCTTTAGGAAACAAAGCAAGATTTTTCTTTTTTGCAAAAATTTCAATTACACTTAGGCTATAATAAATTGTACACGGTTGAACCGTGCGGTATGAGTGGTGTACTCGCTTTATTTTATGACAATTCGTTTGATGTCACAGTTTTATTTTCAAATAATCGAATAATTGATATTGAAGCGGTTATTCAAGGGGAAAAAGTCTTTATGTCGTTTATTTATGGGGACCCGATACCGAAATTACGAGATCAAGTTTGGGAACGTTTAACACGAACAAGTTTATCCCGTATGGATCCGTGGTTTATAATTGGTGATTTAAATGAAATAACCGGTAACAATGAGAAGCAAGGAAGAAATTTAAGACCTGTGTCATCCTTTATGTCATTTAATCTCATGATACAACATTGCAGATTTGTGGAATTTCAGTGTTTCGGAAACACCATGTTTTGGAGGGGAAAACGAAATTCGAAAATTCTTCGTTGTCGATTGGATAGGGCCTTAACTAACGAAGATTGGCATGAAATTTTTTCACATTCATACGTCGAATATTTAGCAATGGTTGGGTCAGACCATAGGCCAATTGTCGCCACTATAGAGGATAAAATCCCACGGAGACGAGCACAATTTCGATTTGATAAACGGTGGATTGGTCGGGACGGTTTGATGGAAACGATTTCTAAGGGATGGGAGATTAATCCAGGTGGAAATGAAACCTATTTGATAGAAAAAATAAGTAGTTGCCGGCGAGAAATATCCAAATGGCGGAAAAATAACTTACCATACGGCAAGGAGAAAATCAAAGAGTTACAACAAGCACTAGAGGAGGTCCAAAATGATGACACAAGAACTCTAGAGGAACTGATGGATATCACAAGAAAATTGAAAGAAGCATATTTCGATGAGGAACTCTTCTGGCAACAGAAAAGTCGCACTATATGGGCAACAGCGGGGGATAAAAATACAAAATTCTATCATGCGCAAGTTAAGCAAAGACGGGCGAGAAATCGGATTGTTGGTTTGCATAATGCATCAGGAATTTGGGTAACTTCAGAAAAGGAGGTTGAACAAGTGGCGGTAAATTATTTTGAGGATTTATTTACCTCTACTTCTCCGACGGAATTTGAGAATGCGTTGAGTGAAATCCCGGCACTAGTTTCGGAACAGAATAATGAGATGCTTACGGCAATGGCTACCGAAGAGGAGGTACGGAGAGCTCTTTTTATGATGAATCCAGAAAAGGCCCCGGGTCCGGATGGAATGACGGCATTATTTTTTCAACGATCATGGCAAATATAAAGGCATATATTGTAGGATTGGTTAACGGTTTCATGGCGAAGGGTTCTTTTGATAAACGGTTGAACATGACAAATATTTGTCTAATTCCGAAGACAGGACAACCTAGTCGTATGACGGAATTAAGACCCATAAGCATGTGAAACATGGGATATAAAATTATATCAAAGGTTTTATGCTAGAGGTTAAAGCGATTGCTCACGGACCTGATATCAGAGACTCAATCAGCCTTTGTGTCAGGACGATTAATCTCAGATAATATTCTGATCGCTCAAGAGATGTTTCATGGTTTACGAACCAACAAGTCCTGTAAAGGAAAATTTATGGCAATAAAAACGGATATGAGCAAAGAGTATGATCGGGTGGAATGACCTTTCATTGAACACCTTTTGAGGAAATTTGGTTTTGCGGAAAAATGGATTACTTGGATGATGTGGTGCATTCAATCGGTACAATACAAAATCCTCATTAACGGTCAACCCAAAGGCCAAATAAATCCACACAGAGGGCTTCGTCAAGGCGATTCCTTATCACCGTACCTATTCATACTTTGTACGGAGGTCTTGATAGCAAATATACGGAAGGCAGAAAGAGAGCGCTTACTCACGGGGTTAAAGGTGGCGAGGGCAAGCCTAGCAGTTTCACATCTACTCCTTGCGGATGACAGTCTTTTTTTCTGCAAGGCTACTATTCAGGAATGTCAGACTATATTAAATATACTTAAACAATACGAGTCGGTCTCCGGGCAACAAATAAATTTCACAAAATCTTCCTTACAATTCGGACATACGGTAAACGATGTGGCACAAGACGAGATAAAACAACTGTTAGGAATCTCCAATATGGGAGGCATTGGCTCATACCTTGGCCTTCCGGAAAATCTCGGAGGAGCAAAAAGCAAGATTTTTAATTTTGTCGTGGAGAGACATAATGATAGAATTAATGGATGGACATCAAGATTATTGTCTAAAGGAGGTAAAGAGGTTCTTATTAAATCGGTGGCATCAGCTATGCCTACATACGTTATGTTGTGTTTTCGTCTACCCAGATCTATAACCGCAAAACTAACTAGTGCGGCAGCACGGTTCTGGTGGAGTTCCTCAGGACAACAGAAAGGAATGCATTGGTTAGCGTGGAAGAAATTGTGTCAGAGTAAAGCAGAAGGTGGAATCGGATTTCGAACAATAGAGGATTTTAACACAGCATTATTGGCAAAACAACTATGGCGGCTGATGGATAAACCGGAATCTTTGTTTGCTCGTGTTTTTAAGGGTCGATATTTTCGGAACACGGATCCTTTAGATCCTATAAGATCATACTCCCCGTCCTTTGGATGGAGGAGTATTATTTCGGCTAGATCTCTGGTAAAAAAAGGGCTGATTAAAAGAGTTGGTTCAGGTGGTTCTATCTCAGTATGGAATGACCCATAGATACCATCTTCTTCCCCGAGGTCAGCAACATGCAAGGGGTATAATTACTACCCAAATCTCATGGTCAATCATCTGATTGATCCAGTGACACAAATGTGGAATATGGTTTTGATTAATGCAATTGTTGAACCGGCCGATGCGGAAATTATTCGAAGTATGCCTATAAGTTGTACTTATAGACCAGACTCTCTTGGCTGGCATTATATAAAAACATGAAAATATACGGTTAAGTCGGGTTATCAGATTGAACACCAAGAACCAGGAAACGGCATGAATTTTTTCTACGGACCAGATGTGAAAAAATTGCAGGCACATACATGGAAATTAAAATGTTCACCAAAATTGCGACATTTCATTTGGCAAGCCATATCGGGATGTCTCTCGGTAACAACAAATTTACGCGCTAGAGGAATTAATTGCGATACGCAATGCGCACTGTGTGGAGCGGAGAAGGAAACGATAAATCATGTTCTTTTTGAATGTCCCCCGGCGTTACAAACATGGGCACTCTCTTAGATACCATCGGCCCCAGGGGTATTCCCAATGTCTTCGGTTTTCTCCAATTTCGATCATCTATTTTGGAGATTTCCAAAAGAAAGTGGGAATACAATTTTCCCTTGGATTGCTTGGTATATTTGGAAAGCGCAGAATGATAAGGTCTACTCAAATGTGGTTAGAAATCCACAAGAAATTCTGAGGATTGCGGAATCTGAGGCCATAACTTGGGAAGCGGCACAATATGGCGATCCAGCCTTGGATTCTCAACAAATTGGGCCCACTCCGGTGATGGCTCAACACGTTGTTTACGGTGGAGGGAAATGTTATATTGATGGCTCTTCGAAGGAAACTGACAAGTTTTCTGGACTAGGATGGCACTTTTTTCAGGAGGGCGTCGAAGGAGTCATAATGGGTGCAAGAAATCTTCGAAGAAGTATTTCCCCCCTGCACGCAGAACTTGAAGCACTCATTTGGGCAATGCACTGCATGCTTGCGAATCAGAAGACGGCGATAACTTTTGCAACAGACTACTCCGACTTGGTGAAGATGGTGTCTACACCCGAGGAGTGGCCGGCTTTTACATTACACTTGGAGGAGTTTGAGAAGAGTAAGGAGGAGTTTTCTTTTTTCTCTATCGCACATATCCCACGCGCAAACAATACAGAGGCAGACAAGTTAGCACGAGGTGCTCGTGTCTACCCATCAGATTTCATTTATGTAAACTCAGTACCTCTGGTTTGGTTTACTGAATCGATATATGTATTTAGGCTGTTGACAAAAAAAAAAAAAAAAAAAAGGTTTTCCTGTTTGGACACAAAATGTATCCCTCTTTTAGTAGTATACTAGATTTTGTCTCGTGCTATGCACGGGGTTGAGAATTAACTTTTATTGTTGGTGTTGATATTTTTTCAAATGAAATGAATAATTAGATACGAATGTTTATTGATATAAACATTGAAAACATGTAACCAAATAACTTTTGAAATATGATAGTATTTTAATGATCTTTTAACGACATTTATTATAATTTTTAAATTAGTTTTTCGATTTATTACATTTAGATGTATATATATTTGAAGAATTATTGATAGCTTGTGGTTCCTTTCTCACTATCTTTGTTTTTCCGTATGAGATTTTAACTGTGAGACTTTATAAACTTTTACTTTATCTTAAAATCTTTAAATTTGTAATTTATCCAATCAAAGTTTAGAACTATTAAAACCCGTAAAATTCTTTTAAAAATTCACATTGTCTAACTTAGCATTTAAATATAAAAATAATTTTGTAAGGATTATTATATTCTTGGCCAGTAGTTAATTTTGTAAAACAAATATGTGTGCCTTTTTTAGGTAGTAGTTATCATAGCTAATCAAATTTGAGTAAATTTCGAAATAAATGCTAATAATCAAAATTGCAATCACATAATTCCTTTTTCATATAATGCTGAGTTTTTTTAGGCCAAAAATTAGGAAACGATAGAATATTTTGTTAAATAATATTGAATGCAGTAGATGCAAGAAAAGTCTCTATAATGAAAAGAAAGTAGGTAAATCTGCTCTTTAATATTAATATGTATAAAACATTATAGGTAAAGTCGTAAAGAAATTAAGAAACCCTTTAATCAATATACGATTAATAAATCTGCTTTCTAGTTATTAAATTTTAGTAAATTAAATGTCACATCTCCTTAAATTGTGTTTGGCAATATAAATAAAGAAAAAACTCTGTTTCAGTCGGAAGGTAGGAGAAAAATGCATGGGAGTCCAGAATCAGATGATGAAGAATCCAGTAACCGAAGAAAGATTCCTCGAGATTTTTCTTCCAAAGCACCAAACTTGTTTACTCAGCAGTAAACAAGCCCTTGAAACCGAGCTGCTTGAAACAAAAAGGTACTTCAAACTTACAACTTGTTGCAGTCTTGCAGAGATGTGGAGAAAAAGGGAAGTTGCAACAATTTTGAAAATTTGGACTCATATAATTAAGCCGAGTCAAATCAATAACCCTTAGAGAAAGGAGTTAACTTCCATAACTTGTAACCATGTATTCAGATTTAACATAGCAAAAACCACAAAACCATTAAGAACAAAAAAAAACTGAACCTTTAGTTCTAAAGCCGCAATTCTGAACTAAACAAAAAATGCAACTTTTTCAATTAAGGATTCAAGAAAATAAAAACCCTTGAAATCTGAAAAGACGATAAACATGATCTTATTATTGGTAAAGATATGAATCCAATTAGGGAGTGGACTGTTTTGTCTCATCTTCCTCGCCAGCTTTATCGTAATGATCAACTTCTTGTGCGACGGCTATGTTAGAGATCATGAAACGATCAGGCGAAGGAAGAGATAAATAAGGATATAGAGAGAATAAGTACCTTCTTCACTCTCGATCAGCGAAATTGGGCTGACAACAGTAACGATCCGGAAAAACACGGCGACGGATCTATATATAGAGAGATATATGAGAGAGAGTACATGAAGAGTAAGAAGACGGTGGAAGATTGGTGATGAGCTTTACCCAGAAATTTCCATTCATATTCAATAGATTCAACCTTGAAACAACATCTGAAACATATAAAAAAAACCGACATTAGTATTTACGAAATCGATTTCATTCATTAGTAAAGGAGAATTCAAAATCTAGTTAATGCGAGAATAAAGGTTAGAGAATAGTTAGGAATGCGAATATACTTTTATTACCTTTTTGGCTACGATAATGATTATTAGTTATGATTTTGAATATATTTGGGATGCTAAATATGATTTACATTATTCGAAATAGAATATATAGTATTTTAGATTTGCGTTAATATAGGTTTTATGAGAGGGAATAACTTTTAGATAAATTATGTTACGTGGTGCAAAAGAATAAAAAATAT